>VUJU01001868.1:3336-47204 GCA_009835225.1 Aphis craccivora
CCAATGAAACAAGTTTGGAAATTATTTGATTCAATATAATCGTAAAAGTGATATAATACAGGTGACAAATGGTAATATTTAAACTTAAAATAGTATAATCTCTGGAAAGTTGAGTGTACTTACCATAGAACCAGCAACGATGTTCGCCAAATTTAGGTCTGATCAGTGACATGTATTGATCTGGTGGAATACGGTCCAATACAGCGGCTAGTGTAGCGATCACCAAGGGCACACCCCACGCGTACAACTGGTACAGTCTAAGTCTACACGCCTCTTGGCCTTTATCCAAGTTGGCGGGTCTCAAGTCCCTGGAAAACGACATGAACACATTATATTACACATCAAGGAAAATGATAGACACCAATAATAGTTTGTCTTACGCTCGTTTCATAAAAAATGACACGCTTGACGTATTGCATACTATACATTACTATAATATATGAATACAAAAAGTTATACGCTTGAAACGCATTTCCGTCAAAATATAATATATACCTGCACATTTGTGCATATTTATGTGTTATATAACTTCAATATAAGTATATATAAAAACTATGGACGTCTAACTTGAAAGTATACGACAAAAAAACTCGTAGAAACATATTATAATATGTTTTAAATAAAATTTAATTTAATTAAATCCCCTTTATAAAACGTTGGTATTTTTCTGTACAAAAGATATCAGAAAACTGCAGGTAATATATAGGTAATAAAAGTAATAATATAAGGTAATAAGACTGCATTAGTTTTTTTACGACAATGCATACGAATTGCTAAATTATTATTGATATAAGAATCTAGAAGAGTACATTTAAATAATTATAGAATAAAAAAATATACCTATACAACTATCAACCATCAAATATAAAAAAGGGCACGCTCAAAAAGCTATAATATCTGGTTATACAGCGATTTATCAATTGGTGGTACCTATATAGGTAATATTATGCAGACATGAGACTTTCAAAATTAATCGACTAAAATATTTTAATTTTTCTTTTTCAGTACTTAATAATAGTATAGGTGTATGTATAGTATAGTGGAGACATTAATCTATTAGTTTATTATTAAGAATATAACTATAATATTTTGTATATTAAAAAATAAATTAAAATTCGTGAAGAAACTCATATTAGTTTTTTTTTTTAAACCGTTAGTGTAATGAATTTCATTACATAAGGATTTAAATTCAGGTACTCGTGTAAAAGTGCAAAATACATCAAATTTAATTAAATACAATATTTACAACCTACTAATAATAAAACTAGTTAAATAATTTAACGTTTAAACTGGTTTTATACTTTATCAATAAGAATTCCATTTTAAATTTGATTCTTTCGTTTAGATGTTGCATAATATAAATTAATAATAAACCTATATAATATAAAATAAGGTAATGGATAATTGAAAACTTATCATAATATTATAATAATTAGTTAACACTTATCTGATCAAAATAAATTAGGTAATCGGACTAGTTTCGAAATGACAGCGGTCAGGGATTGTATAATATTATTAGTTTTACTAATCGGTGTTAATATAATACTTCATAAAGGTGTAAATTATAAAATTTAATATATAGATTACAAGTATTCAATTAGATTATAAAATTATTCAAATATCCAATAATGAAACGTGTGCAATTTTAATGTTAAAAACGTCAATATTTATTTTGTTACTACTTATTACGCTAGATATCGTTGTAATTTATGTACCGCGCAAACGGTTTAATTGATACAAAGTGATATTCGTTATAGTAATTTAGTGTACTTATTACATTTTTTTTTATGAACCACCATTTACTCAACATGGTGCGGCTTGGCTCTGCTTTTTTTTTATAATTTAATTTTTAATATTTTAGATTTCGGTTATAACTTAAAGATACTTACACATAACTAATTTTATAAATATGGGGTGGTAAACCTCTGCAGGAGAACGCCAAAATGGTTTTTAAAACGGAACACTTCAATTATATATACACATCAATTATTTATATATATATACCGCCGATGTGTTAGACGTTTGATAATTTACCTTCAATCGTAACAATTATACGACTGTACGGTAAATGATAAAAGTGGCGAAGGATGCAATATAATATAAAATCGACGATTTGAGGGTAGGCACAACTCGAAACGCTGCATGCAGGAGGAAATTGAATAGTGGTAGGTACCTATATTATATACGACTAAACACGCATATGCGTATATATACCTATACGATGAGTGGATCGTGGGAATAACATACACAGTTGAAATACACTTTCGTAACTCGATATTACTGTTTATTGTCTCGGTATACGTAAGCCTATTCAATTATAATATATATAATATACGGCGAGGTGCGTTTTATTTATCCTTTTTATTCTACAACGATATACAGGTGGACGACGGGTAATGTAAAATACGAGGTCCGCACATATATCCTCGGGATACTATTGTATACGTGTATTATATATATATATATATATATGACATAAATTATCACGCCCAGAAATGATGGTGAAATTAGTGGTACTCGTTCTCGTCGGTAAAACAACACTCATCATCTTCCTTTTCGATTTAAACTTTTGAATTATTTTTTACCGTCCTATTAATGTGATTATACCATGAAATGACTCCTCACTCGTATATATCGTTTAACGTAAAAATACACGCGCACACACAATAATAATAATAATAATACTATAATGGTGTTTGTAATATATTCGTTTTTACTCACCTAAACGTCCACCATATATTGAAACACATCGTGTTAAGCCAGAAGAATGCCGCCAGAAAGACAAAGTGCATTACAATAGCTGAAACAAAAATAAAAAAATTAGTTATACTGAATTAAATATTTATATAATATAATGCGTATAAATCCAAAAGATGAAATACCAATATATAAATATATATTAACAGGCGTAGAAATGGAAATTAAAATAATAATTTAAAGCGTAAGTGGTTTTTAACAAATTGTAGATATAGGTGTGTACTATATAATATATATGCATATTATGCAAATATTGTAAGCTACATAAAATAAATAATTAATATGCATTCATTTCAAAGTCTGAAGGATACGTGTTATAAAAAGTAATGGTATACAAGACAATATTATAAATTTTTTTTTTTCTGAATTTAAGTGATATGAATTATCCATTTTTATACTTATAGGTATATCGTTGATTTAAAAAAAAAATTTATACCGAAGTAATATATAGGTACCTACAGATTTACGAGTTCAAGGCAAACACTAAAAAAGATTCGTATTTTTTAAATTGTTTTTTAAGTTTATAATTTGATATATCCAAAAAAAAATTATTAATATTGAACCATTTTGCGTAAAAACTCACCGTGGAATAATTAATACAACATTTAGAGCTTATTTTAAAGGATCGTTCGGTGCTATCGCTATAGATATCGTCCAAATTGTATGTAATGTAAATATATCAACCATATTATAACTCACATAACTCTATAGATACCAACAGATTGTTATTAGACATTGGCAATATTATATTTTATCATCACACAAACATAAAACCAAAACAATATTTAAGCTATACTGTCTTATTTTGTTTAGCCATTGCCGTTACGAGAAATAAAAGTTGGTACCCGAAATTTGAAATCAAGTTAATTTGTTCATATAATATTATATAATCGATTATTATTATTGATGTTAATATACACTATATACATGTATAACAATTTAATAATTAATCTGCGTCAAATAAATATTATGAACACATTTTAGAACTGGCCATATTAATTTATAAACGAAAATTAGTTCTCTATCGGTGTTAAGAAAGCTATAGTTATCAAGAACAAAACTCGTCGGGAAGAATTACATAATCAATCACTTGTTTTATACTGTTACCGACACGATGGATGTAAACATATACCTATATCATAACACATACGATATACGTATTGTTTCTGTTGTATATATTACCCGGTGGAATGCAGTATCCGTTATGCATGGCCGATCATAATAGTACCTACAAGGAACACACAAACTCGAGAAAGGCCACGGAAAAAGCAATACGATAATAGTCTACGGCGTTCAAACTTTTCATAAATATAAGAATAAGACGGTATTTTTATTGTCTTTATATCTGTGCTAATTGATGAAAGTAGGTTTTCTGTTTTCATACGTAGGATTCTCCAGGGGAAAAGCCGGAAGCCAACCAGTTGTGTACGCAGGTATATATAGATATACGCATTGTTGCAGTACATGAAACTCGGTCAACTATAATTGAAAAACAATAACTGTTGTCGCGATAATTCATCATTTTTACTTTTTGCAAATAAGAGGTGCGAACAAAACAATTGAAGTCACTATATACTGCGTATAAAATACGTATCTATATATATATATATACCTACAATAATTATTTCATATGAATTTCTATAGGGAAATATTATCATAGAATATATACGTATACGCAAGTTCTGTTACACGCATATATAAGCGTTCTATAAAAATGTAACTCTTAATGAATAGTCAAGTAGAACGACACTAAGGCTCATTTGCGATTATATTAACAAGTTCTATTTAAAAAAAAAATTCAAGGGCGGACTCATTATTTATGAAATTTTCCTTGAATTTATGTACATAACATGTAAGTAGACACCTATATTATATTAATTTACAACATCATCACTTATAGGACATGTGTATTTTGTACAATAATTTAAACTTTACTTAAAACAAACTGTGTTGTGAAAGGAAGTATGCGAAATTGAGTAGAACGATTTGTAAACAAATGATATATAATATAGAATAATTCTGTAAACAAGAATCTTTCATTACAAATTTGTTTTATTAAAACTTGTTTTACCTACCTATAAGTTATACCGTTTTCCATTTTATTATTCTTGTAATTAATTATTGAGATTCATTTTACTTGAAAATGATGAATCAATTTTTAAGATAAACTATTCATATTAACAAAGTTAATTAAGTTTTGGATACATTATAATATTATGTTTTGTGTAAATAATAAATATCTATACAAATTAAAATATTGGTAATAAACGCAGGAATTTGATAGTTACAGCATTTCAGTATTGAATTAAAGGGTTAATATGACAATGTAATGACACGGATGTGTTTTTACACAATATTCTTTAATTTTTCAATTTGTTTGAGATTATATGTATATTTTAGACGTGTTATAATGAAAAACCATCGTTCTTAATCTTAACCTAAACTTTAATTTATAATTGTACCTATTTCATAATGCTGTATTCCACAGAACATATACTAATAAAAATAGTAATGAGAAAAATAATTTAAATAATCGGTGTTTTTTTAATTCTAAACACTTTTGAGCTGGAGGCTGTACCTACTTAGTACACATCACAATATTTATATATTTAAAACAGGTTTTAGCATACATATGAGTATTTAAATCATAGTATTTAAATAATCTTTGTCGAACAAAACTTAGGCTGCACTTCCACAGCCTCTCAAATTTGAAGAAAGATAAGAATAATAATATAATAAAGCCAATCAACGAAAACTGAATTCTGAAAGTCTTACGTTAATAAATATAATACGTCATAATATTAGAAGTATTGAAATAAAACCTCGAATAAAACCGTTTGAAAAGAAAAAAAATCGATAGCCGATGATTAAAATGTAAGTAATAGATATTATACCTAAGTCATGTATTACAAGGAAAGTGGTATTTAATTAATTCCGATCCGCTATGCACGTCGTATAACCTGGTAGGTACCTATACGTCTGCGATTTTTACGGTGATAAAAAACCGGCTTCATTAACGAAAACGTGCTAGTATCGGAAACAATAGTGTACGCATATAATTATATAAAAAAAAAATAAGACTGATAATAATATGGTGCCAGTATTATACACTATATAGGTACAATACGACTGTTTGGATATTTAACGCCACGCACAACGCGACTTGCATACACATATTGGTACTTACATGTAAACATGTACAATGCATAGTAAAATAATATTATGTTTGAAAGAATTCAATAAGGTCAGAACAACGTCAAATCGTAATATCATTTATTTGCTTACAAAATAAATACGCGTGTATATATAAATATCGGTATATTATGTAGGTACATGAGATTATACAAAAAAAAATATTTTAGTAAATTGTCTATTACAAAGTAAAGTAAAAATAAGCCTGCAAGTTTAAGGTAAGGGTTTAAATTTAAATTTCTAACTTTACTAAAGATTTATAAGAGGAGGATTGGTCTCTATAACTTTACTATTCTAATTAGTGTTTGATTAATATTTTTAATTGAAAAATCCTTACTGTTTTGGACCCCAAAAGTCAGCCGTGTTTTTTTTTAAGGAGTAACATTCAATGTATATTTTATGTATATATTTAATAAATTGTTTTTATTGAATGACATCACATCATAATATTCATAATATTATTATAAAAATCTATACGAATCATTGCATACCTACATCGTTATTGCCTACTGACTAGTTATGACAATGATTGAATGATAGTAAACATTTTGTTATTAACGCCGATGATATTATAATTCATGATGGATATTTGAAAAACATTTTAAGAGCGTACGAATATCTAAAGAATCATCGTCTTATTTTCTGTACTTATTAATGTATTAGAGACCTTATTGGTATCGAAGAAAAAAGAACATATTATTGATTAAATACATTGAATTTTTATATAACTTTCGAAAGAGACGTGCTGTGAATAAATATACAATACATTACATTATATAGAGTTTGAATACTATAGTTTTCTTATCAGGGTTCATGTCGTGGAGTATATATTATAAAGGATTTATTTATTGGTATTATTTGTATAACGGTTTATACCTAATATTTATTGTGAAAATTATAACTGCAAAATACGAATTTTTCACGCCACTAACAATTTATGAAGGTCTGCCAAAAAAAAAAAAAAAAAATACGGTCGTATAATAATAATATTGTCAATTTATAACGGTATGTACTGCGCAATCAAGAATATCCATCCCCTTACAGTATCTGGTATAATAATATTCGTGCAAAAATGTTTAGGTTCAATACTTCGATTGGATTTCATTTATATATACATATGTACGGGCCCTAACTACCCACATAATAAAATGTATGTGTGTGGGCACACATCCGAATTGCCCCCCATTGTGGGACAACCAAGGATAACCGTGGGCTTTAATAATCTGCTGTTAACGGGCGTTTCTGCATGACGAAGGATAATAATATTGAAAACGTACAATTTATAAACAATTCCAAAAGGTACATACTAGCTCACAAAAGTAGCGTTTCGAATTGATCGCATTGTATAACAATATAATTTATAATGGCCATTATAACTAGTATTATAGTGTAATATAGTAAGTATATATACAGTATATACGCCACCCCGTTAGCAATGTGAAGGGAAAGATAAATCTAGAAAATTTCATCTGTCAGATGTGCACCTAAAAAAAATACGTAACGAAGTACAATAATTATTATTATTCGATATATTTTACATAGGTACTAATATACCTTTAGCGCAATGTGTTGATAACTCAAAATATATGATAGTTAATTCACGAAATACTAGATAAGTATTACGATGGTATAATAACATATTAAAATAATGTTGTATTGACTGACTCACTGATTGAAACAAAACAATATGTTTCTGAGAAACGATAGATAGGTACTAAGAAACTCTATTATGCAGACTCCTGTCGAATGCAAAAACATTTTTAAAGTCAACTGTTAAGACCGTAGAAAAGTACGATAACAAGCTAGTTGTTGCTAGTGATTGGGGACAAAAGAGAAGTGTATATAGTAGGTTTATTTACTGCAATTATCTGAAAGCATTATCACTAACAAATTGCAATTCAAGTGAAACTGTAAAATATACAATAGTACGATAATTCTCAGCGGTTTTAAAAATATAAGATAAGTCGAGTATTGTAATGAGAATAATAAAATGTTGACATTTTCGGTTTAATATTCCATACGGTTGTAATCCGACACCTCTTTAAATTATTTACAATACATCGCATTGGTAACATTGGTTAGATTTGGTTTTTTGATGCATAAGTATTAAGTCGAGATTTTCGGCTTAAAATATTACACTCGTGATGAATTGCATCTCTCACCATAATAATATCACGTAGAAGAGGAAAAATAAATCCGTTTGTTACATTATTTTTATTATTATTCCTACAATCCCACGCGCGAGTCCAAATGCATTAAACAAATGATGACACAGTCCACAGAGTTGACTAATGACATACGCATTTATTCTTCAAAAAACTAGAAAACTCCCGGTTGACTTTTTAATTCCTAGCGTAGTTTTACGTTTTTATATCAAACGCGCAATAGTGAACCGACCGGTACACGGCAATATGTCATCGCCTGCTGCAACAATTCACGAACATTCCGTCGTATTCATGTCGTTCTCTTCGTCTCCATAATAATACCTTTCCTCGTTTCAAGTTTTTTTTTACTTTTTCAAACTCGCGACTTGTACCGCACAGCCTATACTCACGATATCCGGTATCTAATAATTTCAGAAAAACGTCTTCTGTATATTAGATACTCTACAATCTACACACATACAAACTTATTTTATTATTATACAGAGTGATTCAGTAAGCATGCTCACCACTATTTTTTTAATTAACAATGAATTTATTTAAATTGTCATGTTTGGAATATTTTGTACTTTAAGGATTGTGGGAATACAAACTTTTATTTTTCAAATAAAAACATTCTTTCTACTGTAAACACTAAATAGTGATACCTACCTATACAATTTTAATTTTAAAACTTAGACATAGTTTTATAAATTATAAATGATTATATTAGTAGGTACACAAAGTTAAATACCTAATTCGAAAATTACTCGTTCGAATTTTGACTTTAATACACTAAAATTTTCGGAGAAATTATCCACTAATTATTTTACAGAAGAAAAAAAATTGTTGTTGTATAATAAAACTAAAATTTGTACCTTGGCAGGGTGCCCTATACGCTTCTTAAGTACATAAAATTTCAAAAATTTTTAAAACATGTTACCTACTACCTATAGTATATATTTAAACATTATATAAAAAAAAAACAGATTTTCAATAATCGAATTATTCATGAAAAAAGGGGGTGAGTGCGCTTGATGAATCATCCTGTATATATAATACAAAAGACAGGGGAACGCGTACATTATAATATATCCGAGTCTCCTCATTAGGGCACGCAGCGTGGCGTACGTACTACGTACGACGCATTGCGACACGTGTGCGTAGCAACACGTCGTCTTATCGGTTAACTGGTTTCCATTGTCGGTTGTGAACCGTCGTTGACACTTATTTATATATATATATACAGTGCTTCATACATATAAACCCTCTCTGGTTAACGACTTGGACGTGCAACTGTCGAAATCGCGATGGAAAAACGACATAAACCTATTATTCCATCTGTGATAAGCAAGTGCGCCTAAGTAAAAGCATATATTAGGTATAATCTGTAATGTAGAGGATCTCGAAAACGTTTGTTTATGTTTTCTTGGTGCGAATTAATTAATGTATACACACAATGTTAAGGAAAAAAGTTTTATGTATAGGTAATAGGTATACAATATGTGTTAAGAACTAAATATTTTACATACCCTTTTACTACCATTCAGCGCGTACTGTTAACGAAAGTTAGATAAATAATGTTATATCTTTGGAAATGTATTTCCCTTCCAATTTAACGTAGGTATAACTGTCTAACATTTCGAGCTGAACAACCGTTTATGACTTTGCTGCAAGCGCACGGTTAATACATATTACGTGAAACGTAATTACAATTTTTTGTTCAATGTCATATCAACCGAAATACCAAAAATAGACTAATCTAATGTTGTATAGTGTTTTGAGATACAAACAAATTGCTACAGATCTTTTAAGGTACTTCAGTTCAGCAACATGCATACACGTGAGCAAAGATTTAATGTACCTATATTATATATACATAAAATATATATGTATGTATTAAATTTACGGCCTGTGGTTCGACTGAATGTCTGAATGTATGTGGTAATGGTGGTTGGTGTTCTGGTTGTTTAATTTTTTATGGATTATTTCCTGTGAAACCATAATTAACTTCTAAGTTAACTTTTTACGGCCACGGTCACAATAAAACGTTTTCTTTTTAAGCAAAGCCTATTTGGTCGGGTAGTATCTGCGGAACATCATGTTTCAAAATATACCTTGCAAGTATATGATGTAGGTACAAATATATTTCACATAAAAACATTTATTACTGCAGTATGTATGCACTCAATGAACACGCAGCAACATTATGCCACATAATGTGGTATATAAATTATATTTAGATATTATAATTTTTGTTACATTTCGTTTGTCCGTCACCATGACTATATTATAGTAATCCGATTGATAATTACTGTCGATTTTTATTCTAAATTCTTTTTAATGTTGCTTAATACACATAGGTATACGTTTCTGTATCACAGTCGTTCAGTGTATTATAATCGCGCGTATTACATCAATATTACATGTAGATTTGTGGATGGATAGTGGACTCCGATAGTCGAGGTGAGCGTTTATTTCCTCCGTATTATGCCGTTGATGCCTAATGTTTGTCATATTTTTCAGATGAATAATGTCCAGGAGATCTCGCGATGGATAATCTCAATATTTATATACATAATCTGGATCAAGTCTCCTGAGCTGTCCGCTCCCGTTTCTAAAGGTGGCAAGTCGCTGCTGTTGAATCTTTGTGGCCGTTCTCGGTTTATCATACCCTTGATAGTGTGGACTACAGGGTGTAAGTATCAGAATGAAATTGTCACCAGTATCAGGCATATGTTCAATGCCGTTACTGGTACACCTGAAGAGGATCTCAATTATGATGACGAAGACCTAACCCAAATATCAATAACTGAAATTGCGATTTTAATTTTATTTATAATATTATGAGTTCCAGGTCGTAAGCAGGCACATGCGCACATGCCCAGCCAAAAACGAAGAAATAAAAAGATAGGTTAGATAATAGTAGTTAAATGACAATGCTATACTTACATATTAAAATTACTATTATTTATTTTGTATGGGCATTCAATTTAAAACAATTTATCAGTTTTTTTTCGTGAGAAATTACATTTTTTTAATAGGATTTCTACAAAAGCGCTTCTATTTTAGATTATTCGGCCTGTATCGTTATTATAGAAATAGCCGGTTGCGCGGTAGAAAAGGATATCCTCGTTTTATAAGTGGCAGTTGAAAGGTCTATGTCGAACCGCTTATCTATATTATCGCCGATATTTTTAAAAACATAATTCCAATATTTTGCCGTAGCAAATTGGATAATTATCATTAACAATAACTATATTTTTATTTTAAGAACACATTTTAATTATATAATCAATCAATAAATAAATACATGTTTTTTAAGATTTAACTAAAAGTTTTATTTTAGCGCTTAAAAATATAAAATATCACCGAATGCTACTGACTGATACCAGTGATACCTATTATATTATGCTGTATAAACGAACGCACTGATGCGTATTTCTATGTTTTTTTCTTTTCCTGCCGAAAACCGTTCTGCAATCAATTCTATCGTCAAAAATTACACGACATTATAATATTATAATATATTATAGTGTTAAGTACATAGATTGCGTTTTGATGCTCGAGTGCTATGAAATTGAGTCTTGCATTACTTTATTTTATTATTGACTATTAAAATGTATGATATTATAGGTAAACAAAGGTCATCCGGTCAGCGGTATTTATTTATTGTACTATAATAATAGATACAATTACGTTTAAAAATAAAAAGGTAACTCACTATGATAACGCCGCAAACCGTATTATTATAATATAGGTACCACCTGTAAACCATAAAATAACCCACACATTGAATGATTTCAAGTATATTATGTTCAACAACTGATCCACTTTTTAGGAAAAAAATAGTTTAAATCATTGTTATATCTATATTTCTATATTTATTATAGTTTATATCATTGCATAAAATATTATTCTTAGTATCGCGACCGCATTGTATACACTAATTGTAGCGTCTGCAGTGTTATAATACTATATTATGTCAATGATCACACGTAAAATATACAGGTTCAACTGTGATCGTGGTTTGAGGTCGAAAACCTCTGCATCTGCAGCTGGTGGTTTCGCGAATTGTTTTTTTTTTTTTTTTAAGTCAAAATACTAACATACTAGATATTACATTTATTGTATTCGTTTCGTACATTATACGTAAGCGCATATTGTATTTGTATAATACAATTTGCCCCAAAATATTATTTCCAAGTTATCGATTTAATATCTATTATATAGTTTAAACTTTAAAGTACAATTCTGTTATGAACGGACGATTTATACGAAATTATATAGTATATTGCTAAGTGTATCTAACTTAATGTTACCATACAGTAATAGGGTATATACTATATATAAGATAATTGGGTACATTATAAACACATTAAAATAATAAAAATAATAAATCAAAAAAACATTTTAAATTAAGTAATTTCTTAAATTTTATATAAAAATTAAAAACTCATTATTGAACGCTTAAAAAAAAAATTATGGTGAACATTCTTGTTGAAATATGTTTTTAATTGATTTAATTATTTATAATAATTAATAATGAAAAGAGATAAAACCAATTTATTAATTACTGTATACTATACTTATGTCATTTATAATGCAGTAACTCTGAAAAATAATTGAAAATTGTGCCTATTTTTTATTTAAAATTAACAATAGTATATAATAAATACAAAACAAAACAAATATATAGCTATAGAAGAATTAAAAAAGTTAAAACTTCTTAGTTCTTATATATGTTATATCTATACTAAAGAATGATTCATCGAGTATGTTCATTCTTTTATCCGTTAATAATGCACTTATTACAATTTTAGTTTTTGGAATTGTTAATATCACCATATTATCATAATAGACCATATCAAGTACAAATACTTAGATTAGATAGATTTTTTCACATTATTTAAGGACACTCTGAGGTGATATATAAGTATATATCTACACGCAGGTAAGGGCACATAGAACATATTGTATTATTTTTTAAATTCAAAACACCAGCACAGTGATTGAAATAAAAACAGAATATAAGCGTGGAGAAAGAAAAGGAAAATCGAATGACGTATCGTACCGTTGTACTCAAACTAAATATCGCCGCAACACAAGTGAATTCACATGTAAGTGCAAATTTAATTATTTTGAGATTTTTATTAATTTTTATTCTTCTTGGCTACCGATTGCGGTGTTCTAACATGGCTACATCAAGGGCATAACATACGCGTAGGCACGTTCTTTTAGCTACGATTTCAACAGTGTCAGCGTTTGTCAGTAGTGGGTGGTCGCCGAAAACGAAGAGAAAAATCGTCGTACACACCACGCACACTACACAATAACAACAATAATAATAATATTATAGTCGCGGTCGTCGGCGTCAACCGCAACAGTCGCGTGGGCATCGGGAAAACAATAGCGCGCGGAGCCCCCGTGGTACACGAATTACGCGGCCGGCGACAAATTGCACCTCTTTCCGCCAGGATAATACATTATTGTCGCCATCGTCGTGGTAATATATTTTAGAATAAATAATAAATACATTTATAATTATTATATTGTTTCGTCGACACAGTTTCTCGTGATATATTGTGTACACATAGGTAGGTATAGATATTTAAAAGAGGCCCAGGAAAACATTTCGACTTAGTATAACCAATGGCCATTACTAAAGATGTAGGTAAATGGAGAGATATAGTACCTGCAAATTTACCTTAGATTTCATTAGATAAATTTTTTTTATACATATCGCGTGTTTGCATATGTCTACGAGACAAGGATTTCTGAAATTGTTTTCCACTAGGGCCTCAACATTTTGATTGCTGTACTGGCACATCGAATCTAGTTATGTGGATAGTCCGCCGATGAGGAGAATGAGAAAAAACGAAGAAAATATTATAATGATATTGCGTACAGCGTATTCAATATTGTCATAACTCATATGGGATAAAACAGCTGGTTTAAAACATTACTTGATTTATTTTAACTTGACGCAGGTATCAAAGGTCATACGGAAAAATCGAAAAACTCTAAGTAAACAAATCGATTTTAGTTTGCCGAATACTGTACCTAATTTATTAAAAATCATGCAGTCCGCAGACTGCAGGAGGTCGTCTGACGGTTTTTCAAAGAAAGATTATCATCTATTTTAGTATATTTATTATACATCTCTATTGCCCACGATTTATACCCCGTTATATGCCGGAAACCAAATATATAGGAGGAAGAATTGCGCAATAAACAATACTATTGTGAAAACGTATAACGTTTGCGAGGGCGCAGCGTTAACTAGTCGAGTGGTCGCAATGTATATACAACACACACAGCGCGTACATAATATTATTATCGTATAAAAATCTTCGGGTTATAATATATTATATATATGTATGTATTTTGCCGTAGAGATGATTTTCTAAAAATATTACGCGGACATAATAATATCTTATAATAAATAAAGGAGCAGTGGTTTGCGTTATACAGTGCGTGTTTTGGCAGGAAACAAAGTCCGGGCAAATTTTCAAGCTTCTCATAAATCGTCGAATCGTCATCCGAACGAATAATAAAATATTATGATAACATTAGCGCCAGTTTTTTATGATACATCGTACACATGTATGTAAGATATATATATATATAATATAAACATTAAATAGTAATATACGTTATATAATAATTATATACATACATATATTTACACCATGGCCAATGGTTGATGATGCTGTTGTGTGGTACTGTGGTACATAGTAGTATATAATATATATATAAAATACTTAGAGATGTCAGACTGTGCACCGTCTTGGTGACGGCGTGAAGAACAAAATGTGTTTAAAAATAACGGACGCTCTCGTTTGACCGCAGCGACAGGATTTGTATACGCGCGGTCATTAGAATATCATATGAAAATATAAACTCAAGCCTGCGAGTGTACAATAATAATAATTGATGGAGCGAGCGCGTTCATCGAGTAACGTTTTGTTTTTGACGAGAAAATCGAGTTTTTTCGTTGTGGTATTGGTAACCAAAATATTATCGTAAACACGTCTCGATTTCCGTACAAATTTTATAACGAATAAACAAAGAATTTATTCGAAAATCCAATGCAGTCCGGAGAACTACGTAATGATATGCCCATCGGCCATTTCAATTTTATATTTGTATTTTGTGCATAAAATATGTAACTATATCATGATTAGCGTTATGCGAAAGTAAAATTTAATTTTTTTTTTTTTTGCTCTACTGCATATTATACAAAGTCGTGAAATCGATATCGATCTGAATAACAATATCGTTATCGTAGTTGAAAATTCTGAAAACCTCGTAATATTTTATTCGTAGGAACGCCTTTTATCTGCGATGCGCGCTGTAGCGATGTTATAATAGTATGTGCAGCGAGCGAGCGGATAATGATCCGTTCAAAACCGCAAATAGAAATTCGGCAAGAAACACGACGGCGCGGCGGTTTCGTTTGCCGCAGCTTAAACTCACGCGAGTTCCGTGCACGGAATAAGTCAATTCTTTTATTTATAGGTAACCTACAATATACAGCGGATTACACTCCAATCGCACCGATTGATAGCAAACGTACATTATTTTAAGTTTATGGTCCGGTTATCGGGATTCGATCGCACGGTCGTGATGATAATAATGTAACATCGTTGTCGCCATTAAACACGAGTATTTTTTATAACAGAAAATTAACAGCATCGTGACATTTTAAGAGTATTATTATTTACTTCGAATCCCGGAGAAAGGAATTTCGGAGTACTAAAATCTATTATCGCCGTGTGTGTGTGTGTGTGTGTGTGTGTGAGCGTATAAACGTGTGACTAACGAGTTGTCGAGTTATCACAATAATTAATTATTCAAGCATCAAGCATGACTCGATACATTATTAAATTCATAATATTATATATTTTTACAACTGTGTGTGTTTGTTTGTATAACAGATAGTTAAACCAATTTAGTAACATTAAAATATTATTGCTTATCGATGTGCTTAAACAGAATCTGTCACGGACGACAAATTCAATATAACTATTATTGAAAATATGCCACATTTTAATGTTCTCGAGTTCTTGCTTACATCAAACATCTTATCAAACAATGGAGAATGATGATGAATTTATAAAAAAAAAACCAAATTAGAGTTGTATACACGAGCGTGAATGGTGTAATATG
Source organism: Aphis craccivora (assembly GCA_009835225.1). NCBI lineage: Eukaryota > Metazoa > Arthropoda > Insecta > Hemiptera > Aphididae > Aphis > Aphis craccivora. The sequence continues at coordinate 19,599 of VUJU01001868.1, forward strand.
TATCGATGTCATTGTGTATTATATGGTTAATAAGATATAATGCCTCTTAAACGATCAAAGACAATTAATTTCTTGTAAGCATACTATTTGTTATTGTTTAAGAAATACAAAAAGACGATAAACAAAACATACTATGAACAAATATTACACAATCGACATTTCAGAAATGCCAAAAAAATTAAAATGTTTATAGTATACCTATTAAATACTTTAAAAATAAAATCTGATAAGTTTAATTACTTGCCTACTTATCATTTAGTATTTTAGACTGTAGTTCTTAAGTCAGTTATACATTTTAATAGTCCATAGATTATATTTTAATAACAATATTTGTTTAAAAATATATATATATTTTATCTGGTCAAAAACTATTTAAATACGAATTACAATGAATTCGTCGGTCGACGTAAATGTATCAGGCAGTAAAATATTTTAATAGATATGATGGATTTTAATTTATATACTATAATACAATTCTAAATAATTAAGTTAGCAAATATAGTAATGGATACACATTACCCATTATGACATTTGATCTTATGGTTTAAATAATATTTTATTCTTATACTCTTATATATATACTCTAAGTAGCTATACGGTACACACTACACACTGACAGTTCTGTGATATATAGGTCACAGCTTTGAATGATTCAATGACTCATTTCATAAAAAACCCATAGACGAATTTTTATACCATTATACCTAATTGTAAATGGTAGTTGATTGATGATTTATTCACTATTTATATATTTATTTTATTTCTGTATTATTATTTTTTTTATACACACACACCATCATGGCATGAACGGATAATAACGTATTTAGATCTATTAGATTTTGAGATTAGCATCAACTAAAATAAATAGCATTAATTGATTTACGATTTTTCAGTAATAATTAAAATTCAAAATACATTTATTTGTTTTCTTAGAAATCGATGTTAAACTACTTATTATTTCACAATAGTTAAAAAATTAAAATATTGTTTTTGAAACAAAAAAACTAAGATTGTTAATATATTATTTATTAAAAATCTAAAAACCCCAATAACTAATTTATAACTAATATTGAAGGTGTTTTGGCAATCGATTATCACGTCTTGCCTTTGCAATACGATTCAATAAAATATAAATGGATTATTTTTCTAGACCAAATAGATATTTAGCCCCCGATTTGTAAATCAAGTAAATAATAATGATAAATCATAATAATAATTATTTACTAAAATATCAATGGTGATGACATAATAATCTTGGTGCTATTTTTACTCGAGTATCTCATCATTAAAATTGATCATAAAATAAAAAAACATACTATCATAATATTGTTTATAAGTATTCTATATAATTAATATTGTACAAATAACATTATTCTAACTTATGTCCATATTTATAAGTTATTATTGTTATACAGGGCTTATCGTACGTGAGTATATTGAATTAAGATTTTATTAAATAAAAACTAAAACATATGATAAAGTTTTGAGTTTAGAACAGTGGCTGTTCTTTCGTTAGGTATATCAAAAAATAAAAACGATTTACTTCGTAGTAAATAACACGTACCTATCTATTCAGGTTTTATCGCAATTTCTAGAAAACCATTCGTTATCATTTGCGGAATACAGAGCATCAGATGATAACCGGGAAAATCGCATTTTCTCCGTAAAATCATCGCATAGTACCTGTTGCAGGTAAATATACTTATATTGCACTTCCGCAGATAAAACAAATGGGTGCTACAATATACATATAGTATATCGGTTGGTTACATAATTTAATAATACATAATAACATAGGTAATAATGGTGTTATCTGAACATGTGCTAAGTATAGAATTGATTAGCATAACAAATGGACCTTACATTATAAATTTATGCATAGTAAGTAAAAGTACACCTACATAATACGAATCATCTAGATGTTGGGTATTATGACAATTATTATTTTTTCTATTAACTGTGACTATTGTACATACGTATCAATATAAAATATGAGCACACACACACACATACTCGCACGTATATCGTATGTACGTCATATAGGAACCGAACGGATGGCGGCGGTGGGGCCTCCCGGAACGCAGCGGGTGAAAGTGCGCGTTCGGTCAGATTGTTATTTATTAGACGTGTATGTGGCTGGGTATTATTATACACCTATGTGGCTATGGTATAATGTGTGCCTATTCCTAAATAGTATACCTATATATTTTATTATTGTGGTACGATGTGCGGACGGCGAGCGGGGAAAAGAGAAGAGACTATAAACACGGAGAGAGAGTCAACCGTCGCGTCTGGTCGGCGTGTAATATATAATAATATAATATATACACGTAGACAAATCGATTATAAAACCTTACGAAAACACACGACTCATTGATAAAAATGAAGGAAAAAAAATATACAAGAAAATAATTGTATAAACACCGGTGAAAAAATTACCGTCTATTGCGTAAGTTATAAGCAGGTAAGTATATACTATAATAGATATTATATGTATAAAAAAAAATGGCTTTGAATCGATCAGTGCCGTGTTTAGTGTGTTTACGCTAACCAAACCACCGCTGCAGACAACTGCAATGTAACGCAACGAATAACGTAACACGACGTACCTACACGGCTAATAATAACAATATATATATATACACCTGTATGGTAGGTACTTCGCGGACTTCCGGTCAGGATCTATTTTCTCTGACGGATGATCGCACCATCGTAAACACGGATGTATCGAAATGTCGAATACATGACTTATAAGACCGTACCATACGCACGCGTCGATACAATATATCATAATATTTTGCGGCCGTTAAGTCCAAAACCAGACTTTGACGTCACGTTGTACTTTTATGTATAGGTACAATATAATAGTATAAACGGGACATAGGTCAATTTATTATGAGTCGGGGCGTTTTTTTATTCCAAGTTTCCCAACAAACATTTTCGTGTGAATATTTTCATCTCATATAGTGTACACTGTACACGTTATTTATAATATAATATTATTATATTATTATCTCGACTAATATTATTCACCGCTGCGGTATACGGACGTACGCCCCACAAAACCATGGGACATACTTGTATTATTACATGTTTCTATTGTTGTTTGTCAAAAGTTATCGAATTTTATATAATACAATATACCTATGAGTATGAGATACGTTATACTTATTGTTTTGGTCGAGTTTTACATACCTTCACACGGGATAAGAACGTAAATTGTTTACTATGACCGATTTGGCTAATGTCATTTTAAAAATACTATAATAAAACGATAATTTCTGATGATGGTTTACACCGTTTTATGCTCTCATACATTTCTAAAAATATCTAGAGTTAATTAATTAATATTTTAATTATCAAAAAATGTAAATGCTTCAATACGGATTTTTATAATGAATATTATTAAGATGATTTCAGCGCAACATTTGTTTTTTTCTCCCAGATCCAATTAGAACACAGATGGAATTCATTCGTGTAAAATCGTTTTTTTTTTTATGATTTTTAAGCAATCTTAGAGAAAAATCACAAAAACTATAGAGCAGCGGTTCCCAAACTGTGCGGCGCGCCTCCTTTGGGAGGCGCGAGCCGTGTTATTTTGTCATTACAATAAAAATAGTTGTATATTTAAATACTATAACTTTGTTATTTATTTATTTACGGGAGGCGCAATTATTTTTATTTAATTTTAAGGTGGCGTAAACTAAAAAAGTTCGGGAACCGCTGCTATAGAGAATAATATTTTATAGAATTTAATATACCCCCGGTTTTAGATTTCATTATTTGACTTTATATCTAATCTAAATTTAATACAAAAAAAGGGTTCAATTAACTGAGAATTTTTTTTTGAGACAAATTAGACAAATCGATACATCATTCAAAAATATGTTCGCTACATTTTTTTCAGTTAAATATGTGAAGACTGAAGATAATACGCTAGTAATTATATACCTACTTATGTTTGAAAAGTATATTTAAAAATGAACAATATGTAAAACAACGATGGAAATACTGCAAAACATTAAACTATGAGTTATTTATAATATATTGAGACGAAAATTGCATGAACATGTTTTTACTTTTTTTAGTTAACACATACCTACCTATATTATCATATTTATAATTTATGTACAGCATATAGGCACTACATCGATAATAATATAAACAACGACTGGTGAGTAATGGAGTTAATTGCGCGTGAGAAATAGTAATAAAGTGAAATTTCTATCTACACTCTGATTGTTGTGCGATCGTTTATCATTGTAGATACGGTATAAGCAAATAGGTGACCAAATTTCTAAATTCCGGATACACGTTTGACGACATGCTTTAATATAATACAATAATGTTAGTCACCATAACGGTGCAACACACACAACGATTATAGAATTATATTAAATTGGAACCTATTGGTAATAATAATAACAGAGGTACAACAGCGATCGATTAAAATATTAAAAAATTGTTCAGAAAAACGTTCGACGCATAGTGTGTGGTTGGCTTAAAAATGTCTTCGTTTTGGTCCGTTTATCCTCGGTGTTCAGGTCTAGCGATATACTATTGCATATATATATTATATTATTATAGATAACAGAGCGAGTCCGCGATAAATATTGAGCACACGCCGCGCAAACTATATAAGTTATATGGCGTTATTTTGTCGAGGTGTGACGGAAGTCAGTTTTTCTTCCGTTTGATCTCGTCATTATTGTATATCATATAAGGTAGCTATTAGGTAGTTGAGTGGATCTGTTTTTTTTTCTTTCTCGTCGTCCTTCATTTACCGTACTGTATGTATATAAATAATATTATATACGAGTAACCATAATAAATATATATAATATAAAATAACCGGTGGAAATTAGCGAAACAAATTTGTTGCGTCGAAAGCGATGGTTGTACTTAAACGTATAAAATGAATACCAATACAGCTGCGATAGAAGTATATATAGGAATAGCTGGTAGTAGCCGATACGAAATATTATTATATTTATGGTCGCGGTCGGAGGGGCGATGATCGGAGTGCACAAGGTGTGAGGTGGCGGAATACACAACTCTACACCGCATTCTTCGCCGGAGCAATAGGTACATTATTACAAGGCCGCCCCGCCGCCGTCGTATAATTACCATATCACATCGAAGACCGACGACGACGACCGCGACATTGCGCGCTGGCAGATAGATCTTGTTCGGCGAATTTCCTCGTGCCCGATTCGCGTTTAATCGATTTTTTTGTTTAGTTGTTATTATTGTTTTGTATAAACGGAATAGCGAGAGGAGATTATACGCGCTACTCCCATCTGTATAATATTGTTATGTAATTATTAGTTGGGTATAATAAATAAATGCGTACATCGATAGAAATAATAATATATTATATTGCAGGCGCGTATGCGATTAATAAATATATTTTGAAAATTGCCGAAGCGAGCTCCCCGGACTCTTGGAAGCAAACCGCAACGTCAAGACGGAGTTTTTTTTTGTAGACGAAACGTCTCATCCCGCCACCAAATCGTAGGTAATATAGGTACACAATAATGAATAAATCCGTATATTGTTATTGTGGCGGAAGAATAAACGTAGACTAGTCGTATTATTATTTTACGTGTAGATATATATTATACATTAATAATACGAACAATACTGCCTACTAGAACACGATGGCCGCCGTGCAGAACGAATTTCGACTACCGTATCTCCCCAGCAGTACACATATTATATAGACGACGTAAACTACATCTATTCTATAAATCGGCCTACGGCAACCAAGAATTATGACGACGACGGCAAAAGAGACCTTGGGAAACGAACGATATAATATAGAAATAAGAAATACTTCGGACGCCACTGGGCCGAAGGTTTTTCGGAACGTCGCAGGAAACACAGTGGCGTGCGCGCGTGCCGATGTGGTTCAGTATATTAATATATACAAAAAAATATGTACCTATATAAGTATGAACAAGACGACGAGGACAAATCGTGGGGCACGCAGCCGTAACGGAACCCGATAAAAAAAGTCGTTTCGGATTATTATAATTGTTCCAAATCGATTATGTTTAAAAATTGTTTTTCTGTCCAACCTGCAAAATCGAGCGTCATATACCAAATAATATTCGGATCGGTCGGTTTCCTGGGAACCTCCTCGCTCTCCGATTTCTTTCGATTCTTGTACATTTTTACCACTATATGTTGATCATAATATTATAATATATAAATTCAATACAAATACTCTTATACTAGTGACAAACAATGACGATAGGTGCTAAATTTTGATTGTATAAAGTGAAGACCCTCTCGGCCTCTCACACAGCATGCGTTTGAAAGGTATATACACATAAAGACACATTTAATTACAGTTTGAATGTAAAATTGTAAAATGCATTAAATACGACCGGGTTTTGTATGACATAGCATTAATGTACAGAAAATTCTATACCGCAAAACGTTATTGGCACTTAAAATAATTCATCATAACTTTTACACCGGAGAAGTCGGGGGCCTACTTCTTTTAAGAGTTTGCCGACATTACCATCGTTAACTCTTAAAATTTCTATGTACTGCCATAAATAGATTCGCTCGTGTAGTTAACGATTCATGTATGTATATACCTATATAGTTATATAATATATGTATATATTATTATTACAATACACTGTATATTACACGGTTTTGTGAGTCTAACATTGTACGTTTACACCGCATACTCCTATGTGTAAATTATAGTTTTAAATTTTAATATACGATAGATGTCGATAAGCAGTACTCACACATTAATTTGTTGTTATTGTTATAAGTTTATAACGTATATTTCTAAATTGTGCTAATATATTGTGAGCATACTATGTGCTATAATTTTAAACAATTTTGTTAACTATTAAAGACTACAGACGCTCCTTGCAGTGCACAATCTTACACTATATACATATGTAAAATAAATTATACATGTATAATATTAATTATATTATGCACGCATACACAGTGCAGTCTGCAGTAAGTTAATGGTAGAGTACAATATTATTATACATTTGATATCTTCGTAACAACATTATTATTTATTACAGGCGTGCCATGATTGTTCTATATATAACACACTATATTATGCGTATATTATTATCTTATAGCGTATTAAACGGCATTGAAAAAAATGAACGAGAATATTACTTTTACTCCGCAACATGCTTGACCGAAACACATAATAATATTACGATATATTAATTGAGTTTAGCTTTTTTTTCAAATCGAATTTCTCTGTAACTCGACCAACTGCGCTGCTATTACGATTATGCAGTATGCTGTCGTATATTATAATATTATTATCCTCTTCCATCTATTTCGACGTTTACAATATGTTAAAATACCTACACGGGCAGTGGGCACACCTATGCATATGTATTCGTACAGGTAGTAGGTATACGCAATAAATATTGCCGTGAGCGGTTTACTGGTGAATGAATGGAGTTGTGCATACACTAGCATACTATGTAAATACAATAATATTGAAATATTTTATTTATGTACGTTTAGCATTCTCAATCTAGTATTTACGTTCAAAATGATTAAGTTAAATATTTGCCAACGTTCAGTTTTCAATATACGAGTGTTATATTTGTACCTATCAGTTGTATACTTGTATAGGTATGTATATTATTTAAAGTATAAATATTATCACCAATGCATGTAATAATATGTAGGTACATCTTTTACATGAAAAAGGTAGACTAATAATAAATTAGTATATTAAAAGTTGTGTAGGTACATGAATGGTATAAAGGTCAACATTTAAATTGATGGTCATTAAAATGCTCGTTTAAGTTTGCTACTGTATGGTAAACACAATCGCCAAGTATAGCAATTAAAACTATCAATAGGATCAGAGGGTAATTCGATTATTTTTGATAAACGTTATTGATTCTGCGAATTGAATACTAGTAATTTGCATTTATTTGCAACTTATAAATTACGTTAACTACAGATTAGTATTATAATAATGTATATTTTAATTGAGTTACAATTTTTAATTTTATGAATAATAAAAAACTCATTGATCCGTCTTTTTTAGCATACGATTAGTTTTTTAGAAATAATTTTCCCATAAAACACCTAATGATAATACAGACAATACAGTAGTAATTTGTAACGGATAAATAATCAATGGCTAGTAGATAGAATAGGTAGATAGTATATATGTATAAATGTATTATATATATTATATATTTACCATTCAAAATTTGAGTAGAGGTACTTTGAAAGATATATTAAATTGTTTATATGTATTTATTAATTAATCAGTGTATTTATTATGTAAATTAGACTAGTTATGTTGTTTTATTTATCTAATTGAATACCTAATACTCGATTATTTACTTTTATACATTGGTGTTATTTTTAACCTTTTCATTTTTTGAATTTGCGGTTTTAAGTTATTAAAATGCTAGATGATTTCAGTATATTTAATATTGAATTATATGGATAATATATTATTAAATCAACTACAATAATAGTGTAACAAAATAATGTTTATATTAATATATAAATATATTATGTCCTCCAAATGAAAATTGAAAAATATAAAATTGACCCAAAATTGTATTTTGATGGTGTATAGGTAGTAGGTACTAGGTACCCATTGTTACTGATAGAGTGATACATTATGGTAGGTATACAAGTATAATATTAATAATTTGTTATCGCTTTTATGTGAATTGGTAATTCTAATCAAGCATCCGTTTCCAAAAAAGAAGATTGCAATATTATGTAACAACTTAGATAGGTAATATGTATATTATTAGATTATATTGATATGGGGCAACGATAATAGTAGAAAACTTGATGCTCTTGTTATCGACGGTAAGAAAAAAAACGAATTAAACGAAGCACGTGTATTTCAAATCACAAAAAAAAAAAAAAATAAATCTAATTTAAATTTTGACTATTCCTGAGAGCTGAAAAACATATCGGAAGTACAACAATCGCAACTTCGATGATGAACGGATTCTGGCTATAAGCGAGTAACACAGTATAAACGCGAGATTATATTATTTTATATATTTACACACACCGCAATATATACATTTTACTATTTCAGGGAGCGTGGGCCTGTCAATGGTCTGTATACAAATTGTCGTCTCCGACAATTAATATATTTATAATGTGTGTAATTATGTTTACACGACATACAGGGTGTGTCTCACCATAAACCCTCTCGTCGTGTTACATATTATTAAAAATACCTACACTTAGTCTTAGGACCAGTTCTATACAAAAATACGACCAAAATTTTAAAACCATGGTACACGTACCTAGGTACTTCATTCGAATATTTTTAATGAAAATAAATAATTGAATTTTTTAAACATTTAAATTGACAATAAATTAGCTTTGTGAATCTCATATTTTTGAGAAAAAATTGATATAATTTTTATTTTAGTAGTGAAAAAGTCAATAATTTTACGAATTATAATAAAAATAAACGACGGATAACCGATACGGTTTTTCGAAATAAAAATATATCTTTAAAAATATCAATTGAGGAAAAATTTAAACCTTTGGTACATCGACCAAGGAGACGAACGCTAAATGAGGTGTATCCAAAACAGACAATGGACTAAATAGATACCCTGTATGTATAATAGTATAAATTACAGTAGGTATCGCCGGCCGCACAACCACGCATTAATATGTATATATAGATGTGTCGGACGAAAAGCAGAGCCCTTGGATCTTCTCCAATGTATGTAATATGTATGTGTATGTGTATGTATGTATGAGACTAATGAACTGTTTAATACTACAGAACGAGGGCCGATGGGGTATAATATATATTAACATGCAACGGGTTTAATATTTACTCGGAACAACAGAAAATTAAAAATAATAACTTTTTTGTACACGTATACACGGACGTAGTCCACAGTTTTTTTTTTTTATACGCAACTCGCCGCAATTTTCTGTTTCGTCTTCCCGTAGGTAATCGAATAACCAACGGATGAGCTCTGAAATTTTATCCAGGCCTTCATATTTTTTCACTCTTTCTAGTTAGATATACCTATGTAGATTATAATATCGTGTTTTGCAAGGCTTCGCGGCGCAGACGCATGAGAAATATACAAGTGTTACACTCTAGTTTCGTCAAATTGTACACGAGATATTCAACTAAATACGTATAACACTTAAAACGTGTGTGGGTACAACGTAAAAGTGGAATTCGTTCTTTGTAGTTTACACATTCGAGAAATGATGGGTATATTATAGGGGTAGTACCGGTTAAAACGTTGGCCTAAACATAAAGTGAAAATCACACCAAAACGCGTATCATACGCCAGACCCTCACCTCGCCCTCATCAATGTACAGTGCCCCTTCATTTTAAGTAACGTATGACGTTAGGTTAGGTCAGTTAAATTGGGTCGATTATAAACTATATAATAATATACTGCACTTTGGCTGTGTACGTCTACTATAGACCTATACCACGACTATTAGCAACAAGTGTCGTTCCTTTCAAAATATAGTTTTTTTTCCCCCGTAAACAATCGTATGTATAGTAATACGACAATTATTGCAGTTTATTACGTACAATACATTATTATCGTCTGCGGTCAAATAAAGTCTATGCACCTATGTAATATATATTCATTTCCGTAACGAAACGACGAAATAATAATAACTGCGCAACGACGACGACCACTGACGAGTGATGACAACAAAAACGAAGACTATATATAGGCCGCGCCGGTGTGACTGGACCCGATGCAATCCACTATGACACGACCAATACGCGACGGCATGTAGGTACCTACCTGATCACATATAATAATAATAATATATTATGAGCACTGCACACACACATGTAAGACCGTCACACGCAAAAAGAGCGGTCTCGTCGTCACACGCGTACGTGTACACAATAGCCAACGCGCAACCATCGCACATAACACAATAACGGGAACCTATTTTTTCTCTCTTCTTTTCATATTTTTTCCCGCGCCACTCGCGGTTCCCCTAATTTTGTCGACTCCACGCACCCATACGCTATATTAACAATAATAATAAAAATAATACACGAGAGGGTGCCGAACGCTGCGCAACACCATCGCTAGGTATATGATATTATTATTATTATAACAATAATATAATGTATACGAATCACAATGCAGTTATAAAATGCACCCGAAAATCGTCGTCGTTGGATCTCGAAAAATTAACGGAAAACGTAGGTAATAATTTTATTTTTCGTCGCTTTTGGAAACGTCGCGAACACTGGTATAGCAACCGAAACGAAACGAAAGGGCGGGCTGACCGGACGGACAAGGGAAATTAATAATAATAATATTATGTAGGTAATTAACGGCCGCGGCCGATAACGAGAGCACAATATTATATTATACTTTGCGTTATAATTCATTTATTGTGTGCAGTGGCGGCGGTTATTAAAGACAAATAACAGAGAGAACACACACGCCGACACGTCGCCAATAAATAATGCGACCCGGTGGGTTTTTTTTTTTTTTTTTTGAGTCTTGGGTCATTGTTATCCGGGGCCGGTTGGGAGGATGATGGACACTGACGGGACGAGTAATGAGTAATATAGTATTACTGAATAGGTATTACGTATGTTGTTAATTTATGCGTATTAATCATTTACTACCTCGTTTACTACTGTGCTACATAGATTACGGCGCAAAAGATATTAACATTATTATCTACAAACATATTATATTATATATACCGTTATTGTGGATTTTATGGTAAATCACACACATTTAGGTAGGTACCTATAAAGCAGTGCAGAATAGAATCCGACTTAAATACGACCATAAGTTATTAGTGATAATACGATTGGTCGGCGAAGCACTACGCCAGTATACGCGTATTGTACCGTCGTACGTAATATTATATATTATTATTGTCTCGTAGAAACGGTCGTCGCGAAATTACAAAAAGGGGAAAAAAAAAAAAATCAAAATTTCGTTCCGGCCTTCCGGTAGAAAGTGCCAATCATAAACGACGTGGGTGTTAAATCGTCGACGGCAGTAATAAGCTAATTATTGTTTACGATCACTTACCCGTGAAGACGCACAGCGGTCCGCGCAAATTGTCGCCGGACAGTTGGACGAAGGCCAGGCACAGGTCGCCGACCAGCAGACAGCCGACGTGGTTGACTTGGCACTTCCAGTGGAGCACGTGATAGGTGCTGGGCAACATGCAGCTGGCCACCAGGGTGACGGCCAAGAAGAACACGGACAGCAACAGTCCCAGCGGGTACAGCGTGAACCGGATGTCCTCGCGGTAGCTCTTGGTCACGTGGTCGACGCCGTGCCGGGGCGCGCACGTGAAAACGGTCCACGTGCGCGGTTCCTGGGTGTCTTCCAGCACGCGTTCCAGACAGTATTCCCGGGGCTGGAGCGTGCCGCCGTCGGCGGTGCGCAGCTGTCCGCCGGCGGGCCACGCGCCGCTGACGGGCCAGTGCGACTCGTTGATGCGGCCGGACAGTATGTACGCGTCGTCCTCGCACCGCGGAAATCCGGAAGTGATGTCTTCGGGCAGGTCGGCGGCGTCGTGCCGGCCGGAAAACTCGCAGCCTCCGTTCGTCTCGCTGTACACGGCCGCCGGGCCGCAACACTTTTTCGTCTTGTTCGGCTCGTCGGGCAGGCACAACAGAGCGCCGGCCCGGTCCAGACAGTACAGGCCCGGGTCCACGGTCAGGCTCTTGGGCCAGTGTTGGGCCAACAGCGTGCCGTTGAGAAACGACACGAACCGCGGCGCGTCTTGGGGCGCCGAGGCGGGCAGGAACGCGGCTGGCCGGCACGGCGGCCGTTCGTGCACCAAGTTCCAGTTGGGGGGCGGCGGCTCGTTGGGGTTCAAGAACTGGTTGCTGGTCACGTCGAAGATGACGGGCACGAAGTCCGGCGGCAGGGACGAGGGGAGCAGGGCGCAAGGACCGTGCACGTCGGTCGGGTCGAGCATCTCGCCGCGACCGCAGCACCGGAACACGGTAACGTTGTTGTCGGCTACCGCGGTAAGCAGCGTCAGTAGCAACGGCACAGCCGCCGCGAAGAAGTGGCGCGAACGCCCGCGTGTCATCTCGCACACGCTCGACGACTACGACGACTGCGACGACGACAACGAGCGTGCAGGTACAAGACTAGTGTTTCCCGTCAGACGACGACCAAACGTACATAATAGTAATAAATTTAAAAAAAGAGAAAACGACGACGGACTCGATCGCGTGACGTATATGTTTTTATTTTTAGCTCGCGTTAGCAATTAAAAAAAATAAAACGTGAAAAAATAAATTTCGCGGACAACGCACACGTCGCGGCTTTGCGAGTTGTCAATGTAATATTTTGTTGCGCGGGTATCGCGGACGCGAACTGAACACGACGGCACCGAACCAACGCGGACGACGGCCAAAACGAGACTGGTCGCCGCGACTGTCGTACTACCGGTGCTTTCCACACGACGCTCTCACCTCCCCACCACCGACGAAAACGAGAACCCGCATAGTAGGCGCGCGCGAGTCTCCGACGACGCCGCAGCCCCGCGGGTTCCTCGTCCCGACTCGTCTGACGAAATGTCGTCGACGGTTCTGCCGCCCGAATCGTTGGTTGCTCGTCCGTCGTGCAGCTGCAGCCGTTGCCCCGTCGGCCGCGGACGTAAAAGTGATATTACTTTACCTGTTGTAGCGCTACGAATGGCGATAACAACAAAATAATGTTTACCGATAAAATAATATAATAATATTTTACCATTGGTTCTTATATACGACTTCTTCTGTACACTTCAATTATACATTTTTGTTTACGAAAGACAAAATATAATAGTAATAAATCGTTTTACCTACTATTATTATTATTATTATTATGTATATCATAAATAATATAGATAAATGAATACCTACTTTATCGTTATTCCTTTTCGACCGATAAAAGACTTCTTCTGCTTACTGTTAATATACTTAAACAAATAAAAAATATAAACGAATTTTTGGTCGAAATGCGTCTCGTGATAACAGTAGCATACCTATATCATGCTGTCTATATATATTATTTTCTCTTATTATTATTATTATATTCCGACCATGATAACTCCGCGTGTGTACATTTTACATTAATTTTACACAAAAAATGATCGATTTAATGATCGCAAATCGATGGTCAAAAACACATTGCGAATGCACAAGTTATAGGAATTTTTTTTCAATAAATCACTCAAAACATTGATTTTATACAAGTACGCTGCGCTCAATCAACATTACGCAAATACGCTTTTATTAAACTTTATGTTTTGGAACGATTTTCAAGTCTTAAATCACAACCAGCCGATGTGGCCATTGGCCACGAAAAAATGAAAAATACATTTTGCGATAGAAAACAAATTATGATAATAATTGAAGCACTCGTAAATCATTTTTCAATTCGTCCATAGTATTTTATATTTTCACGTTTAATATCAATAAATTACTTATAAACTCGCATAGAACCAATATATTAATATAATAATACTAGTTTGATTTTAAATATTTGTTTTAATTACCGACCACGTGGTTTTTAGTTATTATCAATGTTATCGTAATATAATCGACAAGCTTCCAAGCTACCACGCATTAAAAGTTCAGAGAAAGCAATTTCGAACGATCTTGAACATTACGCATCCCTAATTATAAATCTATAAATACCATTACAATTTTCATAATATGTAATTGTAATAAACTATTTCAAGTTTATAATTTAAATACTTATGCATTTAAGATTTTAAGCGTATCTATATCGACATTTAATGAATATTCGAATTAATGTTTTTAAATAACTGCAATAATCTATAATTGGACATATAATAATTAAGTCATTATTGAAACACGCTATAATGTTTATGCGAATTTCATATTCATTAATTCATAATTTAATTATTAAGCTAATTTTATTATATTACATATTATTAGGTTTTACTCTATACTCTACTGCTACCTATTAGATCAATCACTTTCTTAGTGTAGTTGAATAATAGTATGTCGATTTAATTGTATTTATTATCATTTATCATTAAAATTTGTTTTTATATTATTTTAGCATTTTATATTTTTTAAAGATTAATAAAAGATTTGATATTAATATATTGTATTCATACAATAGTGAGATTTTTAAATTCATTAAATTTAAAAAGTGTCTATGTACCTAAATATTGTACTTAAATCAAATCAATAATACTATAACTTTTAGATATCTAAATGTTAAAATAATTTGAATAATTTTTCGAATTCTTATTATTAGTTGTGAATTAATTAAATTATAAATACACTTTTAAACACAAATTAATGACACATGGCAAATATGTACAAAATGTTTTTGCATTTCATATTGGAGGTATTATTATAAAATCGAGTATTAAAGTTGTTATAATATAAATATGGATATTTTACACGTCATTTTCCTAAAAATAAAAAATAAAATCATAACTGGGAACAGAGTAGTTATATATTTATTTTTATTTGTGCAGCCTTATTTAAAGTAATAATGTTTATAGGTAACTATATAATATTTTCAAAACCTTGAAATGTAGTTACAGAAATTCAAATTGATCTTCATAATGAAATTTGAAAAATATGTCTATGAATATGTGTGTATGATAGTCGATTACTCGATTATAATAGTTTCGTCAACCGATCGCATTATAAAGCTCCATTACAATATAACATTGTTATTTATGTCATTGTACATACTTTATAATACAATATTATACTAAAATCTATGTCATCATAGTGTAATGTATTCAGCTTCCAGATATTTTGTATGCCAAAGTGATGGGCCAATCTCAGCTGAGGTTTAATGGAATTTTATTAGAATTAGATATCTGTATAAACAAAAACACATAATTAAACATCGAGCGTGAAGAATATCGATAAAAAACCCATAATCATTTTACAAGACTGTCGTACACTCGTACGTGACGGCAATTAAAGTTTAAACATTAATAGAAATATACCATAGAGTGGTATGCATAGTATTATTATTATATTCAACGTAAACGGCTTGTATAATACGCATAACGCGTACTTGGACAGCTGGAAAAAAATCGTGACACTAAAATTATATACCGATTGACATGTTCGCGCAGAAATACCTATAGGTATTATTACCTACACATATATAGGTAAATATTAAATATATCTAATGTATATAATACTATTATACGGTTGAATATTTTAGTAAATACAATAATAGTCGTACCTACACTATGCGTACTTAGACAAAATTATTTTTGTGCTGATGTACCATGTGCACTATAACTATTGGCCACAGCCCACAAATAGTAGTCATTTTACATATTATATTTATTAGGTAACGCAAACTGCGTTACACAGTGTAATATTCATAGTAGCGTTTAAACTTCCGGAACGTCAAGAAAATTATAGATTACCTATGTATTTTATTTTTTTACTAACAAACGTTGGTCGACAATTTTTTCGTCTGTACGACTGTACCTATGGGTTATTGTCCAGTCACTATCTGAATTAATAAAATAAACGTCATTTAAACGGTGTACCTATTATAATCATACGCAAAATTGGAATTTTTATTATTACGGGGTTTAGTTACACGTACAATGTATAAACATAAAAATAGCACATTAATGTATAATATTTACTATATGCTGAAAATTAGTTACTTTTTTTTTTTTTTGATAAAAAAAAATACTATATAATATTATTATATTATATTTCTAATACTATATAGATGTTTAGTGATTAGTAAAGTATAGTTAAAAATAAATTATTTAACCTATATAGTATATAATACAATACACATATCTGATTTAAAGGTTTAGTCCGTACATAATACTTTTTATTACTTATACATTTATGGAAGTCAGAAATTTAATTTAGAATATATAATACTTATACATAAATATGCTGAACACAGCACAAAGACTTAAGACACTATTTGTCATTAAATGTATTCGTGTAAATATACTCAAAACTCACTTAAATGTTTTCTAAATGGTCATTGTCCTCGGTACGCACTTGTGTAGTGCCTACCTACATATCTTTCTCTTTCGAAAATACTCACTGAAGACAATGATGATTTCTACATGTAAAACGTTTATTACCATTGTTAAATGTATTCGTACAAGTGTACAAAAATTACAAGATGTTGGACACAGAAAATGACGAATAATGATTTACAAAATACAAATTTACAATAGTAATTTTCTGTCAATATAAAGATGGTATGCTATTTGGTAAATACATATAAATGAATAGAGTGATTATTTATCTGCAAACTTGAGTCTCAGTAAAATCTACTATTTTGTGTTACTTTGCCAGAACATGCACATCATTAATATATATTCGTTTCAAAATTAATTAACAAAATGCGTTAAACGGCTGTATTAAAAATATATTTCATATTTCTACATAATAACATACCTATTACCTATAATCATATATTATTCATATTATATATAAATTATATGATATGTAATTAAATTGTTAATCAAAAGAGCCAACAGAAGAAATTCATAAAACAATTATTAATTGAGAAATATGTACCTAAGTATATATATATATGTAAGTATTTAGTACATTATGTAGTTATAAAATAATATAATATAGAAAATAGTAATAGTAGTATTATCAGTTAATTCTTATCGGCTATCATCGTATCCTTAAATTTATAAATATTAATAAAGATTTTCGTAATCTAGCGCGTGTATATAATTTATATTTTATTATACTATCCTAACTGTAATATTATATAGACAATATATTATACTTTGAAGGAAATTTTTTAATAGGTATGCAAATATACTACTCTAGGCTTGTGCTATTTAATGTTTAAATTGACTATATTATTATGTATAATAAATAAAATGTTCAAGACAATTGTTTTCAAGAACACTTTCTATAGTGAATAAGTTACGACTTATCATGAACTAACCTGTAGAGCACCACGTTAATTAATAATGACGTGCTAAATTGCTGTACTATAATAGTATATTACTGTATATTGATAATATTATAATAATTGATAATATATATATCATATATTATATGTATAATGATTTACGAACATTCGGCCAACGAACACGGACCAGACAGTCTAATGCCCAAAGACGATTTAGCCAAAAGGTCAATATGATCTTTTACGAGTGTTTTTAGTTTTTACCACAATTATTCCTCTCGTTATACTCTAGTTTGTAAATAAAAGTTGTAATATTGTAATGTTTTAATGTTGTAATTGGTATCTGTCGGCTGCTGAATGTTGGTATATAATTTAAAACGAGTGACTGTAATGCATCTTTCTAGTCGATTCATACCTACAATATATACATAAAATAATATATAGACATTTACAGATCTATCGCACATCAATAAATATAATATAATTATTTTATTTTTACTCAGCTTCATAAATTAATTCCTATAATTTTTTAATAAAAATGCTTAAGAATATAGGGAGTGATGGTTTATTAGTTTAAATATGTTTGTCTCTAATGGGTCATAAATACGTTCAAATTATGTTGGAAATGTTTTATATACGAAAGATAGAACGTTCTGACTTCTAAATATATACAAGCATAAATAAATTTTATTATTTTTTTTTCAATCTTAAAAATAATAAATTAAAATATTATATACTTAGGTAGTTATTATTAAAAATAATAAAATGAAAAGTACTGTAAAAATAATTTTTTTTTTATTCTTAGTACAGCTTCAGCAATTTAAGTTTTATTAAGCCTACAAAAATATTAAATTAATGATACATATCAATAAAAACGTTGATTTTTTTTAAATTGAGTTATATATATCAATTATCAATACATTTGAAAAACAGTATGATTTTATCACTTGTGGACTGTGGTCAATTATTGGACTCAGAGTTTCAAAAATATTGTCTGGAATTCCTATAGACTTCTTCTGGTTTTTATGTGGTTTTGACAGTAAACAAGGAGGTGTTTGACTGTTAGAGGTTCAACACAGGTTAGCCATAGTGTTGGTTCTTATTTTTGTATAAGATGGCATTGGGACATATTTGAGTGATCTAAAAAATATACTATATATTATATAGACTATACTGTATATACTATATACTTTATTAGACTAATCGCTAATAATAATAAAAAATAAACATTTTCTAAATTTTATATTACGGTAATAAAAGACTATGCATAATATAACAATTAGAGTTGGCGTAATAATTGAATAAATTGATTTTAATTTTAAATTTAATTTGCTGAAATTTTGTCGCTGGTTGGTGTCTTAAACAATAAAACACCTTTATTTTTATTATTCTAATATTAGAATTTATGCTTATACCTATTATATTATTATTTGAGAGAATGCATGATATAAAATAATAAAAAGATAAAAAATTGATTCAAGGTTTTCTTTTTTAATTTGTTAACAAACTAAAATAATATAATATTTATATTCTTCGTTTTCATTTTACGATTTTTGTAATTTTTGTGTAATTTTATAAACTTAACCACAAAAAACGAAATGAATAATAATAAGTCAATAAATATTCGTAGTGAAATAAGGTGATATTACTCTATTTATTTCCATGCTCATAATATATTGATATATTCTGACAGCTTACATTTGATCATAACTTTGTCACCTTCGACAAATTATACTGGAATTGGCAACCTTCATCCGGAAATATAATTTACTACCTACAATATTCTAGGACAGTTGTTGCTTAAAGTGTGTTACTATAAATTTAAGTATAAATAAAAATAACGGTTTAACATAATTTAACAAAAAAAAATAAGACATGTATTCTTCAATAAAAAAAAGAAGTACAATTGTGATAGAAAAAAAAATAGTCAATAATATAAAAATAAAACTTGGATAGTTACAAATTCAAATTTTGACATGGTTATAGATATTTAAACGTATAATAATAACAATTTTAGGTATTTTGTTAAAATTAAAAAAAAAAAATGTGATTGTAAGTACTTGAAACTTTTTGCCATAACGTATAAATTATAATTTACAATATTAAATTCAATTTTCAATATATATACATTGATTTAAAACTATTTATACTAAGAATCTATCCACGCATACCATTCTACAGTAAGTAGTCACGTAGGTAGATACTGTCGATATTGACTTTAAAGTTAAAATAAATGTTCTTGTCAAAAAAATAGTGCAATCTACCTAATTAAGAAAATACCATTAATAATTTAATATAATAACTATCCGTGGAAGTAGATTCTGATCCATAAATCTCTTTCGCCAGAATTGATTTTTGCAGTACATAATAATTGAGGCTATTATCATTGAATTTAAATTTAATTCACCCATAATTATAGTAAGTGAATAAGTGATGATCTACTAGATACTCAATGACGAGGTAAATTCTTTAAGGGTTAGATCCTAATGTCCCCCGTTTTTTCAAGTTCGTCGGTGATCGGTGAAAACAGATAAGTTAGTTAATAAAATATATTTATATGAGTATAACCTCAGTAAAATCAGCTATTACACGAAATAGTTTGAATTTGAATTTAATAGTAAAAATTAGTTAGACACATAAGATGCAAAAAACGGTATAGAAAAAAATAGAAAAATCAAATAACGAAGACATAAACTGCTATTGAACACGGACGTGACAAGTTTCGGAAAGAAATAAGTAAAAAATGCGCAGGTGTTAATGCCTCCATGATAAATGTATTTTTATCAATGTGTGAGGTATGTAATAAATAATAATACCAAATCGTTTAAGACATGCAGCTATTATTGCATTGTAGTTTTAACTAATGCATCATTTTTAGCTCTTTTAATTTCATGAAGTAACTCATTCTAATTTGATTTTGTTAAAATGGAAGAATGGAAATCTGTTTTATTAATAATTTCATTTAAAAATCGTTTTCTCCGTTTAAAATGATCACAATCGTCAAAATTATTTCATGAATTCATACTAAATATAATAATAATAATAAATAAATATTTTTTTTGCATAAAATTATATCATAAACTATCATCACTAATAGCCCAAATAATTTACTAGTGCTTAATTTACGGTGCTATATTTTATTAGGTACTTGATAAAAATGTAAATAAATATGCATATCAAATTATCAACTGCATCTGTTTTTGCTTAAACGTACTAATAAGTATTAACTGATAAATTGTTTGTATACTTGATTAAAAAAAATAACAATAAACCGTATGTTTCTCTAAAAATAAATTTAAAATTAGGATTTACAATGAGGTCATGTGTAAAAACACTAATAACTAGTTTTTTCTAAAAATTTATTGAATTTACTAGATATATAGAAATTTTTTTTACGTTTTTTTCTGTAGCTATTAGTAATAACTATGTATATCTAGAAAAATTGCGTTCATATTATATACAATAACACTCTTATAGGCATATCTAGTTAGCAAAAAAAATTTTGGTTTTAGCTAATTTTCGACGACTTTCTGTACTTAATGAAATATTCAAATATATTATACAATATATACATATTACATCTAGGTAATAGAATATTTAAAGTATATTTATATTACTAGTTATACTAATTGGTTTTATAGTTAAATTTTTTAACACAACAATACTAAAGTTAAGAAATCCTTAAAAGGTTGTCACGAGTCACGTAGTACGTACGCATGTATAATACGCACCTATCCAAATAAAGGACTGTTAAAATAATGGAAGGTTAAAACATTATAAAAATGTACCAAAGTAAACATTTGTTAAGCATAGGAATTATAATTTATGAGTCGTAGATTTATCTTTAAACTTGCTCCATGTATAAAGTTATTAACATCATGTCATTATGTCAATAATATAAAGAAACGTAAATATTTCTAGAATTCTCTTCATATAGATGTGCAACCACACATATCTTAAAACAAAAACATGTTCGTTGTTCATCCTATATTGTTTTTACAATAATGTGTGGTTTTTTTGTGTATATATACAAGATAATAAGTAGTCGATAAAATGCTTCAATTTTCAATTCTGAGTGTATCGTGAACAGACAAAAGCCGGGAATTTTTATGCTATAAACTTACATAACATAATACCTCTATTTTTTAAAGTTCAAACTTTGAAAATTAGAGATAAAATCTCGAAATAACAAAATATTTTATAGTGACTTTTAGTAAGTAGGTGACGGAAATTGTTTATTTCGTTCCGTGGCGCACGCGCAGTATTAATTTATATGTGTAAGAAAAACATCAAGATATTCAATTAATATGAGTTGATAACTTAGGTAATAAATAATTGGGAAATGTATAAAGAATTTGTGGTTAGTGATTTTTTGTATAGATTACGTATTTATAATCATAATAATTATTAATTACCAACAATTTAATTAACACAGATGTTATAGTTACGTCGAAACTTGAATGCATTAGTCGACATTATCCGGATACTACATTTTGTACGTATTAATCTAATGATGTTATTGAATTTGTAAAAATTATTATTGACTGGAGGGCATTTTAATTTATAGGTATAGTAATGGCTAAATATATTTACCAGGGTGTCGTTTGTCTAATGAAATATTTGATTTGATGACTGCAGGTGAAAATGAAAGGTCTAAACAATTTAGAAAAAATATACGTCAATATAATAGTGTAATTTCATTTGTCCCTTTTGGTTCTCAAATAACATATTAACTTACACCATCGGGGTATGGGTCTTATAGCTTTAAAATACATAGTAATATCGTATATCATCGTATTAACTCCCTTTATCCTTTAGTCTGGCCAACTAGTCATTTAAGAGACGTCAATTTCCGATAAAAATAGTTTTTGCTATGACTATAAACAAAGCAAACATTAGATAAAGTAGGGTTGAATTTACCCCAACCTATATTTAGTCATGGTTAACTTTATATTGACATGTTCAGAGTTAGATCTTTTGAAAAATTAAAAATACAAATAATACCAAACAACAAAAAAGATACAATTGATATAGTTTATAAAGAAATTCAATAATAATAATACACAGCATATTCATTCCATTCAAACGATCTATAGCTATAGTAAGTTCAATGCACGATATTATATTATTAAATCGATAATACGCGTATATACTGTGGGAAATAATAGACATCGCTGTTTTTTTTTTTGTCTATGTCCAGTCAAGACAGCGGTAAAGCACTTACAAGATCGTCCTGCAGGATCGTACAAAATCAATATCATCGACGACTATCCCGCTGAGTTCAATCTTAAAATACACTGACCATTACAGCCATAAGCAATACCATAGGCTGAATCATGCTGCAGCTTGTTTTTAGGGAGCGCCTGCATACCGTTTTATGAACTTAAACTTCGGGAGGTTATCGATTAGGTGAGATGCCGCAATAATAAAATTGCTAAAATCAATCGCTGGATTATTTTCCCACTCTTATGGAAGATGGTCACACCATTATGTGTACAACTGAAATGTTCAAGTTCAACAGTTGCTTCGTTGATTCGTGACCTTGTTGGCATGATGCTGATATTCCACATCATAAACTATGGGAAAGCTATTTGTAAACGCAACTACAGATATCACTAAAAATCAATAGTTATCGACATAATTTACTTTTAATTAATTAAAATTTTTTTTTAAATTTTTTGTATCTCCTTTTAATTTATTAAAATTCTAATATTTTTATAAAAGACTTAATATAAGAATACTATAATACTATAATACTTTGTATTAATATATATTACTTTATTCCAAGTACTTACACAAAGCTTAAACAAATACTATTTTGATTTGTTATAATGTGCATTTTAAACTATCATGGGTATTAAACTAATGATATAAATTCTGCTGT
Organism: Aphis craccivora; assembly: GCA_009835225.1. Classification (NCBI taxonomy): domain Eukaryota; kingdom Metazoa; phylum Arthropoda; class Insecta; order Hemiptera; family Aphididae; genus Aphis; species Aphis craccivora. The sequence continues at coordinate 43,381 of VUJU01001868.1, forward strand.
TTAAGAGAAAGGACATCCGGTCCGCGTATGAATGGTAACAAACAGCAGAATTTATATTATTAGTTTAATAAACATGTTGATTTAAAACACTCTTACATTAAATAAAAAAAAAGTATTTGTGTAATCTTTAGTGTTTGTATTTGGAATAAAATGATTTGTATTTAGGAAATAAAAAAATTAAAAAATATTCTAATATTATCATCATAATATTCTCATAGAACATTTGAATTGGAATAAATAATATGTCCTGTTAGTGTTAATGATTTTTAAAGCTTTTATTAATTGTTTTTTGTTAATTATTTTTTAGTGTTTATTAGTTTATACGAGTATTATATGTTTATTTAGATTTCTTTAATACAATGAGTTTATTCAAATTTTGATTGATACAATTTTTAAGTATATTTAAGAGTTAAGACCTATATTTTAGGTTCTTATTTTCTTTTCAAGGTTCCTAATAAATTATTCATTTTCCAATTAAAAAACATCTAAAATGTGTAATTCAAATTTGTTTTATAAGCATTTAAATTTAAAATTTTAACAAAATCTCGAAAATTACAAATGATATTGTAGTTTGTAGTTAGAAATTCATAAAAAAATGTATTTTAATTCCTAAGATTTTAAAATATAATATGAGATTATTTATAAAATTTATCAATCTATATATTAAAAAAAAGGTCATATAGATTTTTTATGACACTGAAATTCAAATTTTTACTTTTTAATTTACCTTGGTATAGTAACTATTTCTGTTGAAACAATTTTTTCTTTTTGTTGTAATTCAAAAAACTAAATATTCTAATTTATAGACATGAACAATTTTCGATATTTAAAAAAAAAATGTTTTTTATGAATGTTGATTAAGAATTATTTGCTGGGTAAAAATCAACCTAACGGGATACAAAAAGAAAATTATTTTAATAACTATATAAAAAACATAATATATTGAAATACATTTAGTCATATAGGTTCGCTCAGAATCGTTTTTCGTATACTATAATACATCATTGAATTTAAATTTAATACACTCACTCGATTCATTCGATGTCAATGTATAGCAAAGTGGTACTAACTTGTCAGGCTTTTTATATTTATTTTTATTACACACAACGAGTGTCTTATGTATAATAAAAATAGAACTCTGGTGCGCATTTAATGATGCATTATTTAATAAATTATAAGAGATAATTATTATTACGAATACATTCCTAAAATGTAACTTAAGACAAACTACTAAATTGATAACTACGAGTATATACACTCTCAAAGATCTGACGCTAAACGATAACCGTCCGCTGTCCTTCGACACTCGACTTCAAAGAAAATAATACTCGATAAACTGCATATTATGTACGAGTTTATAGGTTTCTACGCTCGTGTTCTTGCGTTTCTTATAGGCAGTATTCATTTGTACAAGCCATTGGTATGGTTTTTCATTTGTGCAGAGACTTTGGTTTAAGTTACCTACCACGTAGTCAATATAATATTATGTAGACATCATTTTGATGTCGATAAGTGCGTATAAATGTTTGGTCTTTCTCTTTGTTTAATCACGTCTTAAAAATGTGTGAAACACATTTATTTCGCCGTTGACTGCAATATAATACCGTGGTAAGTGTTAATAATCCCAGATTATAGGATAGGGTATATTTATAAGACATTATACATTATACTGTATAGCCATATAGATACGATTAATCGAATAAACACAATCAATTTTAAATAACGATCGTAGAGGCATATATAAAACTGCGGCGGTGTATTCACAAGGAATTTGTAAATAATAATATATTAAGTGACCTATGTACATTTAACCTTGGCTGACCGCTCGTCACATAAACCACAAGAAATAGGCAACGTGACCGTTTGGGGGGAGGGGGTGACGAAGTTCACAAATATCCATACCGTACAACTATATACAACTGTACAGTGTACAATACTCGTTTTGCCGGAATGTCGTCACATTGCTCACCGCTGAAACTATATAATATTGAGTGTCCACGAAAACAGAGAACTCTATATAAATTATGAACTAAGTTAAAAATTCCAAATGTTTTCAAAATTCATCAAAATTATGAAAATAAATTATTTTATCGTTGAAAATTCACATAATATTTTAAAATTAAATACCCAAGACTTGAAAATATAATATAAAATTTCTCAAAAATTTTGCTTAAAAGAGTTAAAAAAAAAATAACCCTAAAACCATTATGATTTTTTTTATGAGGGTTTAAATGCCAAATTTTGAAGGTATTGAATATTCGTATACATAACATATATTAATCGTATACAAATTAAAACATTCTACTGTTCTGAATTACTTAAATTACAACTCTTTACACAAAAAATATATTTTCAAAAAAATCTAGAAACAATTTATTATTATTATAATTAGAACCCGAATTTTTATGTTTCTGCATATTCTTTTCCTTTTCACTTTTTTATATTTTTGTTAATAATCTTCACGAATCTTAAGTACTAATTGAAATTCACTGTTAAATTTTTATTTTGCATATTTTTGCATATTTGATCGTAAATGCATATTTCAACGAATACGATGTCGCGAAAAAATTTTGGTCGGTAGGACGATGCGGAATTAGCGACACAGTTTTTAGCTATCTTATAATTTAAAATACATATTATATATAGTATATACTTAACACTAGAAATAGTTTAGGTAATCTCATCGTATTAAAAGAAATAATTCATCTGCTGTAATCTAATCTTTATGTTGTCGTTATCGATATAATACATTTAATTTTATAATATATTTATATAGTTATAATTTGTAATTCTTTGGATAATAGGTAATAGGCATTAGGCGTAAAGTATTTAATATACTATTTTTAATGAAATAATATGTATAATTTAAATTGTATGAAATACATTCGTTAGCGTATTTTTCGAGTTTTTACCCATATCTCCTTTACTAATGTTTATTTTATTATTATTTTGTAACAAACAATACAATTTTTTTTAAATGCAGAAATCGTTTAAAACCGGACGTTGTATGTACATTGTACCTATAGTCGATATTCTTATTCATGCGGGATATTTCGTTTTATGTACAATTGTATATCGGAGAAATTTGATCTTAAGGTTCAATTTATTGAACCACATCAATATCAAGTTTCTCTTCTGATATCTTCACTACGTTGGCATAAAAACCATCATCTGTATATTAATGAATTGTATACATATTTGATATTAAATATATTCATACACTAAAATATACATGATATACATTATATATTATATTTATAAATGTATAAAAAAACACGCATTTCATGTATTATAAAATATGCATTATTTATATATTATAGAATATAGATTTTAAGGAACCTATACATACGGAAAATAGTTATATTATTTTTGTACATTTTTTGACTGTTTGGAGGAAATAATATCTTATATATTTAATATTATAATATTTCACGTCTTATACGAGTGAACAATGAACAGAGTCAAATGAACACGTTTGTTTGAAATAGAATCTATCCGATAGATCAACATACAGATTATACTATATTATGTCATATTTCTTAAGCTTTTGTATTATAATATTTCTGTGTGGATAATGGATATTTTCCAGTCCCAGATGCTCAATCGATAAAATAAACTTTTCTAAATTTCTATTATTTAAGTTAAAGAACTCATTATTGATTAATAGTTAATTAAAACTATGGGCTAAGGACCTAAGGAAGAATTGAATTTAGTCTAAGGTAACTATAATAAATGGAAATATGAATTTAATCTCTTTTAAAAATGATGAATAAACTTTATAATATATTGTTGTTCTGTTATCTTATTAAATGACACACAAGTCT
>VUJU01001869.1:0-47199 GCA_009835225.1 Aphis craccivora
AATACTCATCTTAAAGTACACCGTCGTATTCACACAGGAGAAAAGCCGTACCAGTGTGATGTGTGTGATAAATCGTTTACTCAAAATTCTGATCTAACAAAACACCGCCGAACTCACACAGGAGAGAAGCCATACCAATGTGATGTGTGTGATAAATCGTTTACTCAAAATTATGCTCTAACAAAACACCGTCGTATTCACACAGGAGAGAAGAAATACCAGTGTGATGTGTGTGATATATCGTTTACTAAAAATTCTGATCTAACAAAACACCGTCGAATTCACACAGGAAAAAGACTATACTCGTGTAACATTTGTAGCAGACCGTTTACTAACAGCAAGAGTCTGATATTTCATCTGCGAATGCACACGGGAGAGAAGTCGTACCAGTGTGATGTGTGTGATAAATCGTTTACTCGAAATAGTAATCTTAAAGTACACCTTCGGATTCACACAGGAAAAAAGCCATACCAGTGTGATGTGTGTGATAAATCGTTTACTCAAAATTGTGCTCTAACAAAACACCGTCGTATTCACACAGGAAAAAAGCCATACCAGTGTGATGTGTGTGATAAATCGTTTACTCGAAATAGTAATCTTAAAGAACACCTTCGGATTCACACAGGAAAAAAGCCATACCAGTGTGATGTGTGTGATAAATCGTTTACTCAAAATGCTGATCTAACAAAACACCGTCGAACGCACATAGGAGAGAAGCCATACCAGTGTGATGTGTGTGATAAATCGTTTACCCAAAATACTCATCTTAAAGTACACCGTCGTATTCACACAGGAGAAAAGCCATACCAGTGTGATGTGTGTGATAAATCGTTTACTCAAAATACTCATCTTAAAGTACACCGTCGGATTCACACAGGAAAGAAGCAATACCAGTGTAATGTGTGTGATATATCGTTTACTCAATATACTCGTTATAAAGTACACCGTCGGATTCACACAAGAGAAAAGCCGTACCAGTGTGATGTGTGTGATAAATCGTTTATTCAAAATAGTAAACTTAAAGTACACTGTCGAATTCACACGGGGGAAAGACTAATCTTATAAGAATTAATATTAAATATAATTATAGATATATTAATATATATAATTAGATTATTTAATTAAGAAAAAACTTTGGAAAATGATTTATATATTAAGAAATTTAAATAAAGTCCTAGAATTATCAAAAATACGTCAAATTTATTTAGCGCTGGTTGAATCGATTATCTCATATAAATTAATAGGCTGGGGTGGCGCTATCGAAAATACTATAGCCTAAAAGTCACCCACAAATCTGTCAAAATCAAATTATTAGATTATTACTCAATAAATATAGTATATATTCAACAAAACACTTATATACTAAACTAAACGTACTTCCAGTTAAAAAAATATATCTAAAAATAACTGCTATATGCATAAAAAGTCATTATTTATTGCAACCAATAATGCATGGAGTCAACACTAAATACGCAAAAAAACACTTTTACATAAATATAACTAAAAAAACCACAACAAGCAGACATTTTGAAATAATTGGTAGGTACCAAACTATACAACAAAGTACCATCTCATATAACAAACCTCCCAATAAATTTATTTAAAAGAAGTATTCTACAGTGATTATTGGATTCTTTTTATGAATTAAATTTATAATAATAATTTTGTACTTATTCTTAATTGTTTAACTAATATAAGCTACCCAACCTCAAACTGTATACAGCTTAAATCTTTATACGCTTATTTCTTTTTGTAATTTTATTTTTAACTATATACTTTGAAATCTATATGTAATTATATTTTTGAACTCCTGGGCCCCCCACACGAGTAATCTCAGTGGGGCCCAGTATTCATATGTATATGAAATTAAAATAAATAAGTAAATAAGAATAAATATTAGAATCACTAGAATCACATTCGGTGAGAGTTTGTAGTCGAGTTTAAGGCAAATTAGTTTTATTTAATTTCCGTCTTCGTCACTTCAGCTTAGCAATGACCTATCAAAATTCGCTACTTCTGGAGTATACAAATCTATTAGTTTTTTAATTGATAATTCTTCATTATTAGTCATAATAGGATTCTTTGAAAATAAACATTCAAATAATTTAAGAAATTGCATTTATTATTGATAAAAAGTTCCCAATTATATATCACATTTATTTATTACCATTATACATTTCTGAATGAGGTAAAAATCTTTGTAAGTTCGTTTATAAAATACCTATTCTAGATACCTATGGTAAAAAAATAGTTATCCTATAATAATTTTCAGCATCTAATGTTTACATTTTTATCTGTTGATGGATTTGCACGATTTGTTTATCTTTTACACAATCTTTTTGCAGTCAATTCCAATTCAATTTTTTCAGCCATTTCCTAAAAATATTTATTTACAATTGTATTATTTTAATAAAAATAATAATCAATGGTACAGGCATATTATTTTTACTAATTAATTAATAAAATTGAACTTTAGACACTATTTACTTTTAGTAATTATAAAACTTTTTACCTGCGCTTGAGAAAATATATTTTTTAATTCATTGGTACAATTACTTCTGATGGATTTTAATTCAATAACAACATCTCCTGTAATGCCAATTACTTCTTTTAAATCTATTATTTCTTTTTGCAATAGTTTATATATGCGAATTATCCAAATAAAAACAACAACTAAAAATATATGAAAATACATTAAAAACTTTAATTAAATAGAAAACTATTTTTTTTTTAATATTTCAAAAAAATATGTTATTAGTATTACCTTAATATTTAATAATATACAGGGTGATTCTTTTATTAAACAACACTCATTATTTAAAAAAGTAAAATTTTTTTTTTCAAATTTGTAGATTTACACTGTTCTATAATTGTATAATTTTTAAATATTTTTCACCCTTATATTTATTAGGCAAACAACTAGCAACTTTTGATTTTCAAATGGTAACCTATACTACTTAAAATTTAATAAATGAATAAAGTTATTTTTTTTTATTTTTTTTTTTACGTTCAAATTTTCATTTTTCGTTAATCCGTTGATGAGATATTGCTCCTCAAAGTTGGGTGGTGGTTAATGTGTGTAAATGTGTTATATCTCGTCAGTAGATACCACCGCTTTTAGGATTTTTATGTCCCAGAACAAAAGACATTACACTTTTCAAATCAATTCAAGTAATACAGACGTACAGTAAGCTTAAGTTGTGCCCCTAAATGTATAATACTCATTTTACTGGGTGTCGTGTAGTTAGCCCCACTGAAGGTGATCACGGCACTGGTCAATGGTCATAATAATACTTATCAAATACACATAAAGACCAGAAGTTAAAACTAATAAATTCGATAACGTTCGAACATAAGATAATAATAGAGATAATCATTGTAGTATATTGTACCTACTCGCTACTGGGATATACAAATCCTGATAGCTGCGGTATCTACAACTGACGAAGTACAACAGTAGCAGTACCTAACACATTTACACATAATAACCACCCAACTTTGAGGAGCAATATCTCATCAACGAATTAATGAAAAATGAAAATTTGAAAGCGATAATTAATAAAAAAAAAGCTTTATTCATTTATTAAATTTTAAGTATAGGTTACCATTTGAAAATTAAAAGTTGCTAGTTGTTTGCCTAATAAATATAAGGGTGAAAAATATTAAAAAATTATACAATTCTAGAACAGCGTAAATCTACAAATTTGAAAAAAAATTTTTGAAAAAAGTCAATACTTTTTTAATAATGAGTGTTGTTTGATAAAAGAATCACCCTGTATACAGTTATTATAAATTCAGAATCAATTGCTTTTATGTATAAACTAGTATCTGTGACTGAATCCTGATCCAGTGTGAAATAATATCTAATGATTCCATAAGACCATAACAAATTCAGACAACTCAACGAAATCGTAGACAGCATTATATTTCTGGACCCAACGCGTGGAACACAGTCTTACTACGCTTTATTAGTGTGTTTGCATTAACATCTGTATAACTGTTTTCAATACATGTCTCTAAGACATTACTTATTTTCGATGTATTGAAAAAAACATACAACTATTCAATTAGGCTTAAACAATTCCGAATAGGTTTAATGTTACTCTTGCACTAGAAACTGCCAAATTGAGAGAATGGGCTGCCCAATGTACGTACAATAAGCTTTTGGATATTGGATACTTTGCACGAATATGTGCTTATACGCTTTATATATGCCCTTGCATATATTACTCGCACAATCATGGCCCTTGGCCATATAAATTATTTCAGTTATCAGCTAAAACGGTAAATCAGCTAGAGTCATAAAATATTTTAACAATTTTTTGTAAAATTATATCCCTGCAAACTGAAACTATTTAATTTATAAAATAAATATTAAACATGTACCTATATATTTTAATAATAAATTCTTAAGGAAAATTTGGTTATAAAATAAGACCAGAAACACTAAATACATCTGCTGTAGCTCCTCTACTGCTATAGGTACATCTTGTAAGGAACTAAGCTCATTAATTAAATAAAATACAAAATTAATATATTATACATAATTATGTATTTTATGCATAAATTAATTTATATTGTTTTCTTCTTTTATAAACAATAAAATAAATAAAAAATAATATTTTAAAATTATTTTATGTTACATCCAGCGGTGTACGGTAGTATTGAAAGCTGGGTAAGCGCCAAAAAAAACCCGTTAATTATTAAGGTAAATTATTAATTATTGAAATAAATAGAAAGTAGTTTTTTTTTATAATGTATACCTAGTATTTATAGATAAAATCCATTCGTCTATCTTTTTATATAAATTCATTGGTAACTTAATCATGTTGCTCTGCAGAATCGTTTTTTATCGAATGCAATCATATTACATTCAAATCGAATATCTATACAGTACAATTACACTATCCTGTCCGTGGACCGAAGGGACGATGCACAAACATCCACCACCTAAATGTACTGACCTACTTTTTTCTTATTAATTTTAGAAATCAAATGTTTTATGACATAATTATTATAATATTATTTCAAAATCAAATAATATTGGTTAAATAATATTAAAACGTAAAATAATATTGTCCTCACTTTGACAATCTCTTTAAATTTAAACTACCATTAAATTAGTTGCTACGATTGTAAATCGGGTAAAAAATTTTTTTTCTAATTGAGAAAATAGGTATGAAGTACAAAACGTACTACCTACTTAATATCAAAAATATTAATATCGAGTTATTCATCCATCGAGTCTGATAATTAATACTAAACATGACAGGAAACATAATGGTCAGGTATATTATACCATAGACATATATTATAGTCATATTGTTAAAACTTAAAACATAGGTACTTACTAATTTATTATTTTTTAAAAAGCACAGTTTCTTGGTTAGTGCAAAACGCACTATTATTTTAATGTTATTCAGAGTAAACCATAAAATAAAAAAATATATATATAATTTATAAAAAATGTATACAGAACGTACCTATATTTCTCGAGATTGAAACAAAACATCCTACTTCCCATGTTAGAATTGAATTTTTAAATATACTATAAAATACAGTTAATAGTTTTAATACGTTTTAAGTTTTGCAATGACCGTATTTCAAAGGAATATTTATATTTAAAAAAACTTTTTGATAGAAATAAACACTGCAGACTGCAGTATGGAAAATGAAACACAATAGAAAACGCTTAACTTTTTAACAAAAGTTTGAAAAATTTAAAACAAATCGTGTAATAGTTTACTAACGTTTAATATTTATTTTATAAACTAGTAACTACCCTACATTAATGGATGACTATGATTAATTGATAAATAATATCCACTATATATTGCGAACGTCCCACATGGCTATATATATACAATATTGAACATACGATAAATACCTAGTAGATTGCGGTTATAACTTAAAACTTATAAGACGTTATAAACATGTTAAATCGAAATAATTTAATACTAAATCATATAGATATTATTATTATAAATATTTATTTCGTAGAACATCCCAATGCATTAGAATTCTTGATGACAACAAAGTTTCCTCGAATAGCTGGCAATAATTTTATCATTCGTTTTTAGTCACAGATCACAGATATATATAAACAAATAATATATATACCTACCATTAAATTAGTTAACGGTACCCAACACCTAAGTACTAATTATAATAAAATATAGTAATTAATAATTTTGATTATAAAAATATGTTAATATTTAATTTTAAATGTATATCTATGTAACAAATATATATATATATATATAAAGTAAGTTAGTAGATATTATGTTAAATAACTTTGAAAAATTTCACGAGCAAAACACGCAGTCACATTTTTTGCATATTGCATTTTTACATTTTTTTAAAAGTATTTTAACACTAAAAACTTCTTAATGCCATTACACACCGAATGAAAAATAAAAATTTCCAAAATGTTTAGGTATTGATTATATTTTTAACTCAAAAACACGATTTTTTGAAAAATTACACGTCATTATTTAATACCTACTACTAATTCCAAAGGCCATAACTTCGAAAATAAGTCCGAGCGACAAATTCTGATTGCACCATCGTTCTTAAATTGTTGATTTACATAAGTTTCGATAAAAAAAAAATTCTAACTGATGAGGGGGCACTAAACTGCATTTGTTCCAGTATGCTATATAATATTCTACATGAATAGGTAGGTACTTAAAGTATTATATTTTTTAATTTTTCGTTTGATAATAAATAAATCAATTTTTAAGAGTAATTTTTCAAAAATATTTAATTTAAATGAAATTGGATGAATACCTTAACATTTAAAATTAAGAACAATGCAAATTGGCAATTAGTCAATGCATTGTACGAATTCAATTAATTTGTTCCATAAATTGTACGTAGGTATATTAAAAATTGTATATAATATTATATTGCACATTAGAATTTATAGGTATTTCGACTATATATGCATAGCTACACAGTTTACGGAACAAAACTGTAATATGCAATTGAATTTTCAAAAAAACGGTTGAGAGTATTTATTTATTTGTTATCATGGTCTAGCTATAGCTATATGCATATTGCCTATATATACTGCCGTTACAGATATCGGAGTATTACGTTAAGTCATATAAAAGACTATATAGGTCACCTATCATAACAATAAATTTTCCTTATAACCTATGATAACAAATTTTGAAGTGCCATTCTTTATTACTCGCCCACTAACTAGTGAGTATTAGTGACAAATCACAAAAAAAAAAAATCAAGTGATTATCACTAGGTACCTACTACTAAACGTCGTATGACGTATGGAGATTTCACACTTGAACCCCTACCTATATCATTTCCGTGTTCTGAGAATAATTTTTTCTAATTGCGCGTTTTGAAACATAGGAAATGACTATCATGATAGCTTAATAATTTTAACCACGTTCTCAACACTGTGTTGCCCGTACTTATAATATTATAATATTATAATATAACTATACTACGAACTAACTTGTTATCGTGTCGTCTCCAAATGAAATCGATCCCACAATCCACGGATTTATATTACGCTTTTGGAAAATGACTGCAGACCAGCTGTAGGATGTGCCCAAAGTCGTAGCGATGGACGATAAATTCGTATCGAACGGACGGCGGAGTCAGCGGACCGACGACGGGAAACGAAATGAATGGACGTCGGGTCCGTGCGGCGCGAAATTTCGAATCACACCGGCTCCCCGATGTAGTTCCGGGCCAATGACAGCTCGCCGTCGTCTGGTCGCGCTGTCTCGGGATTTCGCGCGTTTCGTTTTCGTTGCGCTCGCCCCTCGACGCGATGTATAAGTACCTACCACCTATGGTCGGAAAATTTCCGCGAACCTTCCAATCGCGAGTGCATTATTGTTGTCAATACATTTATATTATAATCGGCTTTAACGTCAAAATCGTTTTTATATTTATATTTCTAACGCGTATTTGTGTTGACCCTAACAGCCGAAATTTATCCCGAGCGTACGTACCCATTACGTTTTGAAACCACTAAAACATTTTTATAAAAATAATATTACCTAACCATATTATGCCATATTTTATGAAAGTTTTCTGTATCCATACTCCACACATGAAGTTAAGTCCTGATAACACTCAGTGGTTAAGCAGTATTGAACATTGTGCTTGATGTGTGTCTACTAGGTAGTCTAAAATAAAATAAGGTATAATATTATATAATATATATATATATATATACCTAGGTACTAAAAATATTGTTGAAATATTTGTTGTTTGTTTTATATAAATATTATTGATGTCGATTTTCATGGATTATATTGTACAATGATCAATAAGTATTAGATTAGGTTTTTTTAAAAAATAATTTATAGTGCAATTGCAGTTTAAGTGAATTATGAGTAAGAAATAATTAATTAATGCTTTAACCCAGCCGCGGTTCTCAGACTGTGCTCCACGGAACCCTATGGATCCGCGAGACTAATCTATAGGGGCTCCGTGGGCACATCTGAATTAAGTACCTACATATATTATTTTAAGTTAAATTGTTATTAGTTACATTTATATTGTATAAAGTTTGTATATTTGTAATTTATTGATCCATAATTATTTGAATTGTAAAATTGGTATTTCAAGTTTTTGGGGCTCCGTGAAATTTTTCAGCATATTAAGAGCTCCACAAAAAAAAAAGTTTGAGAATCGCTGCTATAACCGTTTTTGTTTTAAATTTGAAGGCTACAATCAAAGATTATGTCGTTAGAAATTAGAATACCCTTATAAAATTAAAAAAGGACCTGCTTTTTTAAAAAGTAACACAAGTAAAAATATATTTATTAATGAAGATATCACCAAAAAGAATTATTTAATAATTTAATTAGAATTAGATTAAGTAAGATTATTTAATATTTTAAACATTCGATTTTTCTTTATATGGTTATGACAGGCAGATTTATAAATTTATATTGAAATAACTACTTCAATATTTTTTTATTATTTACATTTTTTTTTAACTAAGAAAGAATAATGCCTGTTTTTAGTAGAATTAACTAGGTTTATAATGCTAATTTTAAGTCTATAGAATTTGACAAATATTTTTTACAAATTACATTTAATACATTTTAACTTTGTAAACTTGGAGATATTATTTTCATACAAGAGTAAAATAGTAAATTTAGGTACCTAAATTACACAAGCCATTTAAAAGCTTAGCCTCTCCTTATAGTGTCATTCAATGGTTCTCGCCAACAATAGGAAGACAACTGGGAAAGTTAATATGGTAAAGAAGGAGGTAGAATATTTTTATTATTTGAACTTATTTTTAAGGGAGGGTTGAGAGTATACACAGAGCATTTTCATTAAAAAATATCTTATTCCTTAATTTATAAATAAAAAAAAATATACTTATACACATTAAGAATAGCAAAACACAGACACATATATGTATATTGTATATGTTATGGGCAAATTAGGAAACAATGCCCGATTTTCTACTTTAGCCGTAACATATATATTATATAAAGTATTAAATCTATAACTAGTTTAATAGACATTATATAAAACAGTGAAAATTAAAAACTTTTATAAGATATACAAATCACACATATCAAGTAAAAAAAAATAATAGTATATAAATTACAATATTTTAAGTTTTGTTAAATTATAAACAACATTCAATTTATGATAAGCTAAAATTAATTGTATAATAAAATAATATGCTTATTATGAATTAATATTTTTTTAAACAATTTTAAAAAGATGATTATTGATTCATTTTTAACATATAAATAAATTAGTTGTGGAACTTTAAAACTTAAAAAAAAAAAAAATAAATAAATAAATGAAAATCATTTCATTATTTAAATAAAATTAATAAGTTTGTTATTACACGATAATGTACCTATAAGCTTTCATTCAATATATCAGTAATAATACATTTTAGTTTTAAAATAAATAATGTATATAAAACATAATTTAAATTCACCCAGAATAATACTACATAGTATAACAGAATTCAATAAAATAAGTTTCATATTAAATAATAAACACTATCCTCATACTTCAAAATAATAAGTATATTTAAATTCAATTAATTTTGACTAGTTTGTTTACTTGCATAATATTTATTAATCAAAAGTAATTTTATCAATTACAATTTTAGAACTATAAAATAGTTTAACTTAGAAAACATAAATTTTCACACTATTCTTAATTAAATTTGTAGTTAAAGAACAATCATTAGTTCAACATTTAGAATAATCTATTTAGGTGTGTTAAATATACTTAATTATTGAATAGATATTTCACAAATCTAAATCTATTAAGATTTGAAAATTTTGTTAAAATAAATACTTATACTACTGTTGAGAATCAAAGGTGAAAATCAATCAATATTAAAAATCCACACATTAATAATATTAATAGATGGACAGCAAATTTATATGAATAATAAGAACTTATTTATATGCATACATGTGTTTTAATTACTATATATGTGTTAATTGTATTTACTTAAAAAACAAAATAATTTAAATAATCTTGAAAACCTATAATTTTTATACATTTTGTTTAAATGTGTCTACGTAAAGCTGCAATATATTAATTTTATATTTAAAATTAAGATTATAAGTCAATTAAGTATGAGTCTATTATAAGTAGAATCAATACTTATTCATTTATTTAACAAAAATTATTTTTGTATATTTAGATAAAAGTAAATATAATACACTAATAATCAAATAGGAAACATTACAGTATTAATATTATTCATTAATAAAAACATTTTTTGTAATATAAATATGGAATGCAGTTTTAAATATATTAATTATCCCGTTATTTTAAACTTGATATTATATAATATCATCAAATATTTTATCAAATTTATTTTCATATATTTTGTATGATTAGTTTAACTCAATTTTATAAAGCAAATATTATAAGAAACTTCTTCTAAGAATCTAATAATTAAAATTAAATCTCAATGAAAAATTTTTCTAAAGGTAAAAAGCAATAATAAAATCTATTAATAGTTCACTTTATAAAGAGTTTTTTAATCAACTATCACAATTGATAATCTGCCAAAGAAATAATTATTATGTAGTTTCATAAAAATTCGTATGATAAAATATTTGTGAAAATTTTTACACAGAACAAAGTATGTAATTTCCATACTATTCAAATAACTTAAAAGAAAAACAAATTATATAAATATGATAGTTGATTTGTCCTTTATTTGCGTATCACCCATGATCCAATGCGGTATTTGAACCATATTTTTAAAACATCATAACCCATTTCAAGCCAACTCCATACAGGAACTATTTTAGAGCCTATAATAAAAATAAACGATTAAATAACTGAGAAATTAAATATTATAATACTATGTATTTACCTTCAATCTCTGTCCAATGAACTGGTACTTCAACTAATTTAAATTTCAACTCTTCAGCAATGTATAGCATTTCTACATCAAAAGCCCTAATAAATTACCAAACAAACATATGTAAGAAAAATTTAAGTTTTAGAAATATATTTAATTATATACCATCCTTTAACATGTAAATTATTAAACAAAATTCTTGCAGCTGGCCGAGTGAATAATTTAAAGCCACATTGTGTATCTTTGATACTACGTACACCAAATAACCAGACATGAAAATGAAAGCACACCATCAAAAAAGTACGAAATATACTTCTTTGAGCCATAGATTCTGTTTCTAAATGAGCACGTGAGCCACACACAACCGCATGTAACTTTTTAGCATACTCAGTCATATCATCTAGTTAAATATAAAAATGGATAAAGTATTAAAAAAATTAAAATAACATCTAATGTAAATTAACACAGTATTTCAACTTGTCGTGTGTTAACAAATGATATATTAAATACAAGTAAAATTGTACATAATTAATTAGTTTAGTAATTATTTACATAAAAATTAAATTAATATTATATTTATAAATTAGAATAGGAAAAACTTTAAGCAGTGGCATGAAACTTTTTTTAAATCACTGAGGTAAACTCTTTTTTTTTGGAGTAACCACTCACCCACCCACAACTCATGCAGAGTAGAGATTATCCGAATGAATTCAGTTAATTGGTGTAATACAGCAAGTACTGTATGTCGCTACTGACTTAAAGAACAATATCTACAACAAAAATTGTATGGAATAATAGTTATTCTATATAATCTTCAATTGAGAATAGTTTAAGTATAGAAGATATAAAATCATTATTTTGAAATTAAAACATATTGATTACTTTCAGAAGAAATAATATACTTAATACTTATTTTTCATAAATATTTTTAACAAAATGGAAACAGAAATTAAAAAATTAACAATTTTTATATAAATACATAAAAATATAAACAATATAATATAAACATATTTCATAAAAATTCTATTTAACTTGTTAATAAATTTAAATTTATAATTTGATTTATTATTTGCCTATGTTAAAAATGTAGAATACCTATTTATTTTTAGAAGATTAACTTCAGAGATATTTTGAATTATAATATATACAATTTTTACAACACATCAGTTCATAGTATGAGCACACCAACACTTAAAATACCCTGACAATTTCCATTTTTTATTTATTTTTTTTATCTCTAAAATGTAAATAATACATAAAGTGTAATAACAAATAGTATTGTGGATGCAAATAGAAGCGAGACCAATGTTTATAAGTTATATGTAACAATGTAATTTTCAATAGTTGAAGTGCCTATCTGGTTGTATGAATCATTATTATTATTATTATTTATTGTTTAATAAAATAACCAACTTAATAGCCATAAAAGTTTTTGATAACGAAAACAATACAAACTAGTTCACAGACTACATAAATTTAATTTCAATCTTAATAAATTCAGAGAAAAATGTATAAAATATCTAGTTAAGTTATAAATTAAAAGGTTTGTGGAATGAATTCGATTAGTGTATCATCTACATATTTCATGAAATAATACCATTTCATACTTCAACTCTAATATATCTAAAAAAATACAATGGACATATAATTATATATAATCACTAGCATAGTAAAGCATAGTAAATCATTCAGACATATTAAACTTTTAACTTGATTCTTAGAATTTCTTTTTCTATTTGTGTTATAATTTGAATTTATATTTATAAATCTTCAGTCACACTAATGACTTCTAAATTGTCTAAATGAATATATTAAATTAATGGAAAAGTAATTTTAAATATTATACCTATTTTGATTATGATTTATTCATTATTCCTTAGATATTTTAATTATTTATTTTAGACAAGTAACAAAACTTAGCCATTTAGTTTTCTCAAAAATGCCAATTAAATGTACAAATAAAACCTTGATTTTATAACTGAAGAAATAATTGATGAAGTGTTTATTTATGTTTTTAGTTACGTAAGTGCAAAGTATATCGCATATTTGTTTATTATTACTTGATGCCAAGAGGAGTAATGCTGATTCTAATTGTTCTAAATCTTGAAAACTTGTAGCACCGTCAGCATCAGCAAATAACAAAGTACGGCCACGTGCACTATGCATTCCCTGTGAGAATGACATAATTTAATAACTTTATAATTAGAACATCTAATTTATTGGGAAAAATTGAATTATTTTACTCACCAAAGAAACTGCTCCTCCCTTTCCACGATTTTCATATAACTTTAAAAGACGTATCTGATCTGAACCATACTGCCGCACATATTCCATAACTACATCACATGTCCCGTCAGTACTCCCATCACTAACAACAATCACTTCGAATGTCCATTTTCGACTGACATCCGTCAAAAATTTTAAGCATGAATCGAGCATAGGCCTTACTAAACACAAAGTTTTAAAACAAATAAAATAAATAGATGGTTAAATTTATCTTACTCCTGTCCTGTTCATTGTACGCAGGCACTATGACCGACAAATCCAAAGTGCCTCCATCACTCAGACTAGGAAACGGCACTTGCTTGCCGTTTTCGTCCGTGAAGTGTTTTTCATTGTCAGCCCTATACTCATGCGCGCAAGGGGAACGCCTGTAGTACAACATCCAGTTTATGTACACTACACACAGCACCTGAAACACAGGAGAAGTTCAGTGTGCAAACGAAAAAAAAACGCGACTAAGATAGATGCTAACCGTGAGCCCGATAAATGTTTGATATAAATACGGCAGAAGTTCAACAAAACTTAACGTCTGCGGCGATGAACCATCACTATTCAGAATTACTGCAGCCGATCCCATTATTACATCCACGTCATGCCACTGTGAACGAAGTGCAAAGGTGAGTAATAACTGCTTGAAATATCGATAAAGCTATTGACGAGATCCCGACTACGTTTGCATTGTTTGCAACACGAACAGTTGTCGGTGATACACCGCCGTGGCGCCGCGGTATACGGTATCAGTCGGCTGTCGACTTTTATTCATTATCCTTATCTGCATGGGGGTAAAAAAAGACACGTACAAAATACGTACGCCTTATCTAGGATGTAACGTTTGATTACAATTTATTGTAGTTTTTTTTTTTATTATTATGCCGTATACTACCTACGTATAAAATAGTTTACGTTTGCTGATAACAGTTCTTATATTTTACCGATCAAAATTTTAAATTTATTACCCAGTGTATAATATAAATATTAAATATTATTACTATGTTATAGCATTTGTCGTTTAACTTTGTACATAATATGCACACACACATTTGCCGATAACAAATGTGTTGCGGCAACATCGAACTGAGTAAAAATTATAATATATCTAATGTTTTTGCAACTCAAAAATACACGTCCTAACTACGTGTCTTTTAAATGTTATATTTTCAAATCAAAAAAATGAAATTTAAGTTTCATTTCTCGTTGATGATTTTACTGCTCATTCGGCACGGTTTGTGTACGCGTCATTATGACAGACATCGTCTTTTAGAATTAAGGTGTGTCTCAAGGATTTCCTATTTTTTGTCCGAATCAATAGAGAAAAGTAATTTTTATTTTTTTTTTATTTTTTAAAGATCTGAAGTGAAAGAAATGTTTGAACATGCATATCACGGTTACATGAAATATGCTTATCCTTATGATGAGTTACGACCATTGACATGTGATGGTGTGGACACTTGGGGCAGGTACATATACCTACCTTGTTCAGAGTCATTTCAATAATGAATATACAATAAACATGTTATAACTTATTTATAGTTATTCATTATCATTGATTGATGCTCTAGACACTCTAGTTGTAATGGGACTACATGATGAATTTAATAAGGCAGTTGACTACATAAAGTATAATGTTTCATTTGATGCCGATATCAATGTATCAGTTTTTGAGACAAACATAAGAGTTGTAGGTGGATTGCTAAGTGCTCATATGTTGTCTCATAGGTATAACATTTTTTTTTTAAACAACATCAATAATTGATTGTAATTATTACAATACATTTATTATACCTACTGTTCATAATTAAACATAAATATTGCTATTGTTATTATTAATCTTTGTATCCAGAGCCACAACTGAATTAGAAGTTGGATGGCCGTGTAATGGACCATTGTTACGCATGGCTGAAGATGTAGCTAGAAGATTATTACCAGCATTTGATACTCCTACTGGTATGCCTTATGGAACAGTTAATCTTCGATCTGGTGTACCAGAAGGTGAAACAACTGTAACTTGTACAGCAGGAGTTGGTACATTCATATTAGAATTTGGAACTTTGTCTCGACTAACTGGTGATTTTATATTTGAACAGGTAAATGATAAGTAACATAAGTGTACTATAATATTATTATTCAATAACATTTATCAAAATATACTTTAATATTTTTAAATTCAGATGAGATGATTATCAATTTAAGCTGACTGGTTAAAAGTGTATGGTTAATTTTAATAAGTCAAATAAGAAAATTTTGAGAGACTTATTTAAATAATTGTAACAATTATGCGTAATATAACTATGTACTAAAGTTATTTTTATTTTCTATTTTTAATACCTAGTGTTTTTTACTTTTATAGTATTTATTGCTATCAATAAAATGTTACTCAATAACTCATTGAGGAAATTATTTTTGTATTTTTATAATTATATTCAATTGTTTTTAATTTTTGAAATTAATAAACATTTTAGACCATCCGAGTTTTTCAAAAATTGTAAATTAAATTATAAATATTGCTATAATTGTTGATAAATATTTTTTATTTATCTATATTTTTTTTATAATATTATCATTTTTAATTGGATTTTGAATGTTTATCTTAGCTAATGTTTATTAAATTTAAGCAATTTGATCCGATTTCCAATTCTAATATTATTTAAACAAATAAATTATACCATAATATATTACTTTTACTATATAAATAATAAGCGGTTCCCAACTGTTTTAGTTGTGACGACCACCAATTTTGTAAAAAAAAATCTTTGAGACTTACTAATAGCACACCTATATATGTATTCATATAATTATAATATTTATGAATATTAGATAAAACAACATTCAACAGTTTGATACTGTTAATTGTACACTTATTGTACACTGTAGTTAATATTGATTAAATATTATTAGGTATATAATAATATTATTTTAAATATGTATGATATTTAATATTATATGGTTCATGGCCCATTACCATGCTGCTCGCGGCCCACTTGTGGGCTGCGGCCTATAAGTTGGGAACCACTGTAATAAATCATTTTCTAAAATACGTAATAACCTAATCAATTAATATATGTGTAATATATAAACATTATTATAGTTCAATTGAACATTAGTTTTATAATAATAATACATTTACAGTGGAAGTAGGTATATTAATAGTAAAGGACTTAGATTGAGTATTATTATGTAAATATTTTATAATTAATTACATAATATTATGTAATACACAGCATCCAAGGCCTTCAATATTTTTTAATTTTTAATTAATAGGTAGCTTAAAATATAAATTTTAGAGTAAATATATCTGATAAATAATTTTGGTATTATATTAAATTAATTAAAATATTACTCATAATTTGTATGAAAATAATGGTAAATCTAAGTTACAATCCATAGCTAAAAAAAAAAAAATATATAAAATATGTAAGTAAATATATAGCATTTTTGTAACTTGATGAGAAAATATATAAATATTTATTTGTTTAAATTCAAAACTTCTTATTTGTATTTTTTATTTTTAATTGATAAATGATAAGTGAGACAAAAATTAAATTCTTACTTATATTGTTACATTAGTTCATTTTTTTAAACTATTTTAGTCAATTATATTTTATTTTCTGAATAAAATAAATATCCCAATTAAAACATTTTACTTTAAATTACCAATATATGCAATAAATTCAAATTATAACATTCATATTCCATAAACATATATGGATTTGTAAAATATTTCTTATGTGTCATATTCATTCAAAAATTACTTGTTTGAAAATAACCTAATAACTGTAAACTTAATAAGTTTTTAATGTAAATCATATGAAAATTTTATATTTTAATCAGAGCTTGTATAATTTTTATCAAATTTAATAAATAATAACTAATAATAATTTCTAATTTCTATTAATATCTAAAAAATAATAATTCTAAATTTGAGTTGAAAAAAACTAGTTTTATTAATTTTAATTTTTTATCTTTATTTAATTTATTCAAATCTAACTAAACAGATTAAGTATATTTTTTCAACGAAAAAATTGTATTTTTCTGACTAAGAATTTCCTGGACTACTCCTGATAAACTATTAAAATTATAAATTCTCTTATAAGTTATAATATGCTACAAAGTAAAACAATGATTTTCTTTTTTACCTGATTTTATTTTAATAATGACATAATGTAATCACTAATGTTACATTCTTGTTTTGGTAGTAGAAATTATAAAAATAAGTAGGTTATACATCATAATAAAAACCAATCTATTTATCAAAAATTATAGTAAATTAATTTTTCATTGATCAGCTAAAAGTTAATAAAAAAATATAAAAAATTGTAAAGACTGGTAGAATATTATTATTTTAAACTTCTAGTTATAACTGTTAATTTTAATACACACGTACCCAATATTTCAGTCCAAAATAGTAGCTTAAAATAATTAATTGTCTATAAATGTTTTTCTTTTGATTATTTCAAACATTATAAGTATAAGTGATAATTTATTATTTGATAGGTAGCTTTAAAAGCTCTTCATTCATTGTTCAACCATAGATCTAAAATGGGATTAATGGGTAATCATTTGGACGTGTCTTCTGGATTATGGATTGCACATGATTCAGGCATTGGTGGTGGGATTGATTCATATTTTGAGTACTTAGTTAAAGGATCCCTGCTATTTAACCTGCCTCATCTAAGAAGTATGTTCGATGAATTAAGAAAACCTATTGATAAGTATTCAGCAACTTCCACTGGGTGGTATTTTTGGGTGAACATGCAAAAGGGCCAAGTAACAATGCCCATATATCAGTCATTAGAATCATATTGGCCAGGGCTTTTAAGTCTAATAGGTAATTATACCTTAATATCATTAATAATTCGGATATTTAATAGTATGTCTTTATAATATAATCCCTAAAGTTATTTTGATTTTATAATTTTAATTATCATATGATAAACTCTTATTAAATCTAACAATGTATAATATTTGAAATATTTTGAAATATATTCTATTATTTTAGGTGATATAGATATTGCCATGAAATCAATGTCAAATTACCACGATGTACTTAAATTATACGGTTTTACTCCTGAAGTTTACAATGTTGTCAATCAAGAAGCTGCTAGAGATTCATTTCCATTACGTCCTGAATTAGTCGAGTCTGCAATGTATCTGTATAAAGCAACTAATGGAGATCCTTATTTACTAGACATAGGTAGCGACATTCTACGTTCCATTCAACACAGTAGCCGCACACAATGTGGATATGCCACGGTAATATATAAGATATATATATATATATATATATATATTTATATTTATTTATATTTTTCATATTTATAAAGGAGAATATAAACCGCTGCTCAAGTATAGTTTTTTTTTAAATGTTCATTTTAAAATGATGTATATGAATTTTAAATAATTTATAACTAGAGTATAGATTTCGAAGACATTTCTTTTTTTTTCTATTGCTCTAAAACAAAACAATATCAACTATAAATTTGATTTATACTACATAGAATTAAATTCAGAAAATTTGATTTTGATTTTTTTGTATTGTTAATAATATTTAGGGTTTAATTATTCTTGGTACATTTTTGCTTTTAAGTAACATTTTAAAACATTTGTTCAAAATGTATTTTAATCTCAATTTTATCTTGTAATGTTTAATTCAATTTAACAAATTAATTAAAGATTAAATAGCAGGCTTGAGAATAAAAATTTATTTTATTATAATACCTTTTTCTTTAATAATTTAATAAACTAATAAATATTTTTAATACTTTTTTGATAGCTCAAAAAGTATCTAATTATGATAAGTGCATGCATAGATTTCATCTTAAATTGTTTCATGTTACATTAGGTAAACAGTCAATAGACTGCTTTCTTTTTCTCAAGTCAGGCAGCATATTCATAATTTATATAAACTAGTAGGTAAACATTAAAATAATTAAAAACAATAAAAAACAGTTGTATATGAATAAACTATTAATTATTAAACACATATCAAATGTATAAAATATATATAACCTTAATATAATATATAATATAATATAAATTAAGTTAAAAATACACATTCTTTCGTAGTTTAAGTTTATTGTTATGTATTAAAACCATATCTTAAGTTATAAGTATTAAAAGCTTAGATGAGTGAAGTGGTATGACATTAAACTTTTAAAGGTAGGTACTCAGAAAAATTTTGGTGTACTTCTTAATTCTTCTAAACATAGAAGTAGGTAATTAACTATTTATTCAAAATTCAATTTTTAAATTTCAATATCCTTAGATAATTATTTTACTTTGGGCTATGAAATTTTAATAATAATATGAAATACATATTTTGTATAAATATTTTTGGGTTGTTTTTACTTACAGATTTTCCTAGACCAAATTTGTGTTATTGGTTGATTTTTTATACTTCTATTAAGCTTGAATATGTTTTTAGCAGAGCTTTCCTTTGCTACAAAGCTAAAAATAAATTAACTAATACCACTATATTAATTATATACTTTTATCCATGTTAAATTTTTTTTAAATTATAAAGTCAACACTCAACATTAATATTTACCATTATAAAGATATGGATACTAAGTTATGATTTTCTAGCTTGAAATCAATAATATCATAGTTAAGTTGAAGCTGTTTTAATTAATTAGGTGAAGTAAAATTTGTTTTGACTGAATAT
The DNA here is from genome assembly GCA_009835225.1 of Aphis craccivora. Lineage (NCBI taxonomy): Eukaryota > Metazoa > Arthropoda > Insecta > Hemiptera > Aphididae > Aphis > Aphis craccivora. Next base: position 20,292 of record VUJU01001869.1, read on the forward strand.
TAGATTAAAACAAAAGGAGATACTTAGGTACATTAAAAGTAGTATCAGAATTCAAATCAATTATAATACTTCATTAAACATTAACTTTACCTATTCATTTTTTAAACTTTGTGTTTAGATTAAAAGCTGCAAAAATCATTCTCTTCAAAATAGGATGGAATCTTTTTTTCTTGCTGAAACAACTAAGTATCTTTATTTACTTTTTGATCCCGACAACTTTATACATAATGATGGAAGTCACGGTAAAGTTTGGAACACAGCTGGTGGCCGCGAATGCATTGTCGATGCAGGTGGATACATTTTCAACACAGGTAAAATTTATTTATTCCTAAATGTCATAGCATTGGTAAATTAATGTTTTAGATTCTGAGTGAATATATTCCTAGAGGAATTTTATCAAATTTGTATGTTTTTATTGTATTTTTACTGTAACATTTGAAGTATAAAATTTTCTCTAATTTTCAATACTACCTACTAGTGGTTTTTGCATTAAATTTAATATGGATTTTAGTTGATACTTTAGGAATTAAAAGTATGAAATACTCACAGTTTTTTTTTTAACTATTGGAAAAGGCTAATAAAAAAAGAGGGGAAATAAAAGTATCATAGAAACACCAGTTTTTAACAAAATCCATTATGATTTTCATTTATGAAAACTGTATTTTAGTTATTAATCAATTATCAATTATCACAACCAAAATAATCACAGTATGTTTTAAAATAAACATGTCATCATGTAATTGTTTTCTTGTCCAATTAATATGCTTCACTAGTATTTTATTTTTGGTAAGTTTGTGATTTTTGAATGTGCTCAATTGTTTTATCAAAAAGGCACAACAGACCATTGTTTGATATTAATATATAAATGAAGAATCAGAATGTTTTTTTTTTTTTTTGATTAGAATAATCTATTATTTAGTTCAAATTTAACAAATCCATTTTAACAACCTTTTTATTGACTAAGTTACACCTAGTTATTTTAGTTTAAAATTTAATTTTCATAAGCTTGTTTATGTAATAATTCTGACTGTACTCACTATACTATAATTTTTTTCCTGTAATTTTTATAACTAATGTAATTTTTGTAATATATTTAGAGGCCCATCCTATAGATCCCGGAATATTGCACTGTTGTTACATGGCTGACAATAACGATTGGTCACATCGTCAACAGCCTAAATATCAACGTTTTATGAAATCCTCATTGGTAGTTGACCAAAACAAAGAATCAACCAATCAAGGTATGTATTAAAAAAAAAAAAATGCATGTACAAATATTATTTACTCTTTATGGTTTTGCTTGCGTATCACATATTTTAATAGCAAAATTGATTGTCAAAAATGAGTTTTTTTTTTAATTTTTGATTACCCTTTTATAGTTTTCAATATTTAAAATAGCATCAAGCCTCTAATTTGCATGAATTCAATTATCACAACATCAAATCTAAATGTATAATTTTTCTATTTCAACTAGTTGTAAAAAATCCAATATTATTTATTAATTATTAACAAAATACATAATTATTTCTGATAGTGCCGTAACCAGGGAGGGAACTGAGGCAACATGCACTCCAAATATATATATATATTGTTGGTTGTAGTATGGTGTACAGAAATTCCTTATAATTGATGTCATTAATATATTTATCTAACTCAAAATAAATCTTTGATAAATTATTCTTAATTTGTACCAATTCATAAATGCTAAATAGTTATTGTTATGATTAAGAATGATTTTAAAATATACTGTCGCTAATTTCTTCGTTAGGTATCATCAATATTAATTAATAAATACGTGGTGCCCACCACACACTGTACACCCAATTAAAGTACAACATACTTATAGATAATGTGTATAATCAAAATTATTCTTAAAACATAACACATAATATAATTAAAATAATGTAACTCGGGGACTACTATTTTTTTTTTCAATTGTCATACCTACCTATATTTGGTATGTACATCGTATTTGGTTGGTTTTGCTGTGTTTTTACAAAATATCCAGGTATAAAATAACCTATGTAAGGACAAAAGTTCCATATAAAAAATATATGTATATATATAAAACTCTGTTATATTAATATATAATTGTTTTATTTAGATACATTGTTCATTTTTAAATCACATCTTAATAACATTTAATATTAATAATACTTCATAATACAGTATTAAATATTAAAATAATAGTAAAAATAACATGTTGCGGTCTATAGGTAATAATTATATCTGTATTTATAGGTAGTGCGTCAGGTACACTATATGATAGTAACATATGTTAGTTATGTGTGTTATTAGTGGGCCTCAAAGATTTTTTTTTACAAAATTGGTGATCCGTACAACTAAAAATGTTGGGAACTGCTGTCGTAGACGATTTAGTAAAGTATCGAAAATCGTTATCAGCGTCAATATAAAAATTCTTTCTTTTGCCATTATACTTTGGTTCATAAAATAATTCTCAATACGTAGGTATTCTAGCATTGCACAAGAAAAAAATTAGGTGCCCTCCCCTGAAAAAAAATCTGGCTACGGCACTGATTGTTGTTAAATGAATACTTATGTTCTTAAAAATAATACAATAAATACAGAATACACGTATGTCTATTGTCTATTAGTAAATAAAGAATACTACTATGAACTATAACTAGATTTTAAATTTTTTCTATCTTTCGGCGTTCATCAATTATCATCGTTAGGTATAGGTTTTTGTTCTAATACTAATAAGTTATTAGTAATAACCGAACAAGTGAATAAGTACTTAATCACAAATGAATAACATAGGCATATACATAATACACTTTTCAATTGTACTGAGAATTCTATCAATCATTTGCCACTTGTACCAGTTAGGTCTATTTATCTAATTTTCTGAAAAATTTGAATTTGTCAACTAGTTAAGTACTTGAAAACGTTTGTAAGATGGAGATAACACACGCAGTTGTGTCTTCATATTAACTGTCTGTTTTTTTAATATTCTTATTATTTAAATATATAAATAATTTTATATATAATTATTTTATATATAATTTTTTAATATACTTATTTTTTCTTAAAAATTAATGAGCCTATTATATATTGATAAATGACATATGTAAGTATGTACTTTATATAAAAGATTAGGTATAGAAAAAATTATTTTAGCATTAAATTTACATTTAATATGCCAATGTGTAGTTGAATAGTTGAGTAGGCAATTTTATCAAAAATATAAATTTGTAATGTGATATAAAAGCTATATAAAAATGTTAACTTTTTCTTAATCCACTTTTTATTTCACTTTCCGTCTCCAGCTAAAGGTACTGTGACCGGAGAGAACGGAAGCTCCGCAAGCGGACATGGTTTCACCGTGGACGAGAGCAGCGTCTATTGGACGCAACATGCGCACGAAGATCAACGGCCGCAATTCAAAAATGACCATCAAAAACCAGCATTGGATGCAGATAGGTTTTCGGGTAGATCACCGACGATGGAGTCACTGCAACCACCGCCGATGCCACCTCCGTCGTCACGACCGCCAGTGATTTATCGGACTGACGATCAACTGCAGGACAACAGGAGGCAAGAAAATGACGGAAAAACCGCCGATAATGATGACAAACTGTTTGAGTCTTCGACTCAGTCGCAGGAGAGTACCGTGAACCTGGACGTTTCTGGTTCAACGGTAGCAGTCGATTCGAACGATTTCCATGACTACGATGACGGTTTTAAAGATCCTACAACTTCCAACCATCAATATCAACAACCGACTTCCACTGATTACGATCACAACCGCAACGACTATGGTGACGACGAAAATTGGAAAGTCAAACAGCACCGTTGGGCAAGCGAAAAACGGCAAAAGGACTACCAAGACGACGATGACGCCTCGACATTCGATCATGACGATGGCGACAACAGTTATCAAATACTCGCCTGCCCAGCGAGTAATAACTTTTACACGCATTATCGGTGGTGACAATGGATGAAGCAATATTTCACCTGGTATTCTAGTTAATTTATATATTTATTACTATGATACTTTGTTTGATAATTTTGTTGTTAGACCAAATCATATAATATCGTTTAAAATATTATTACCAACGCCTCGTTGTTGAATAATATTATAATACGTATATAATCGGAAAGTACCTACCTACTTACCTGTTTTGAATACATTGTAATTATTATTTTATCGTGTATTTTATTTTATTTTTTATTTCATACTAGGTATATTCGGAATTATTTAAAAAAAGTCGTTTTTAATATACTTACTATTTTTTTTTATTAATATTTTATGCTCATGGTCCGCTAGTCTACAAACCTAACATTAACCAAAAATTAATAATATAGGTACCTATGTACAGTATTATATTTGTTATTGTGTTTTACAAAAGACTATATTTTTATTTGAGATACGTGAAGTGTCTAAAGATTATACGAAATACAATGTTAATGGTTTTAAAAAATATACCTTTACAGAACACTTTTTTTAATTAATAACTATCCAAATACTAATTTTAAATATATTTAAGGTATGACGAACAACGTACATTTTACTTATGAATTGTATTATGTATTTTTGAATGATTTACGATTGTGCGTAAAAAACACTTGTATCTGGTTGTACATTACAACTACTGTGTAATAGTTAAAAATTGAGCATTACCAACATTTTTACCTAGTGAAGTAATTAATAAATTCAAATGCAGGTAGGGGCATTAGCTAATCGTTGCGCACGTATTATAATAAAAATAATAATATGCATAATAAGAGTAACGAAACATTTTCACTAGTCGATTGATGTATTCGAGTGTACCTATATAGCTGAGTGTATATAGTGTATAGCTTGTATCTGAGTGATCTGACTTCTGATATAAAACACACATATTAATTTCAGAAATTTTCCTCGGATTTATTTTGAGTTTAATACGTGTATATGCGTAATCCGTATTTCTACATTGAAACAATTTGGAAAAAAAAATAATATTCTTTTTATAATATGACATCACATTATTTTCAACGGATAACAGGGGCGGACTGGGACACAATATAATTAAAACTAATTGAGTTTACAATAATATATCTATAATTAATATAGGTACTATAATTATATGCAATAGTTTGTTACTGTAATCATATAATATTATTTTTCTAATTTAATATAATATTGTGATTCGTCTGACGAAAACGTTTCCATGAGTCCATAAGGAGTTCCGTTTCATATTCATAACCATAGGGCTGCGCTAGCGGTGTTCGGGTACATGTTTTTTAAATTGTTAAAATAAGCATAGGTATCGTTATCTAAGAGTTCCAGTAGTAGCAACTATGATAAATGATGTGTTAATTAAGTTTACAGAAGAATACCTCTAGTATTATACTTGTACTAGTTGTACTATATTATACTTACATTATGTTTGTGTCTAAATGGTCATAGCTTATTTGGAATAAGATTTTCGTTTCGCTCTAACTAGTTTAGATCAATTTTAAAATTAAGTTATCAACAATAGTTTAGAAAAGATATTCATTTTCCCGTGTGTGGTATGAAGAATATAAATTATACGTCAATAGTAAAATAATAATTGTTATAGTAATAGAAAATAACAAAAGTCATCAAGATAAGAGTTTCTACTAATTTAATATAACCTAATAATCTCAATAGTATCATTATTAATTAGTTATTAGGTATATATAATTTTGAAAAAAAAATTTAAATATTTAAATATCTAAATATAATATATATAAATAATAAATATATATTATATACATTTTGTAGAGTTATCTGTTACGTTGTGACACTACACAATGTTAATTTTATTTCAGGTAAAAAAAAAATCAGTAGAATTAAAATTTTTTCAAGTAGATAGTAAAACTTGCTGGTATAATGGCTGGATCCGAGTTTTATTCCATAGGTATTATAATATAAAAATCAAATTTAAAGATTTACTAGTTCGAACAGTTCAGTTCTGAGTTTTTTAATGGATAAACTAATTTTCAAAAAATATTCAGGCGAATTTTCTATACATGATTTAATTTTGAGGTAACTATTCAAGTCATTAAAGCATAAACAAAGTTTTTCACCACCTAGTGGAAAATATAATATATCTTAGGCTGACAAATAGGACTCCCGGGATTGGACCACAGTCCACAATTAACCTTTTTTTCAAAAAGGTATATGGTAATTGAGCCACTAGGATTTTACATTAGGTAATAACATGTACACCCGGTTGTTGGGTTAGGTATTATTAAATTTTAAACTTCAATAAAATTATATTTAATAGGTATATAAAACGTCACATATAAATTGCTACAATACCTAACACTTCAATGCAAACGAAACTTTATTCGAAGCGACCGCGTGTCTTATAAAAAGGTAATAAATTATCTGATACTAAATTATATAGAATAGTAGGGGCCGCCATGAAATAAAATTAATGGAAATCCGAAATAGCCAAAAGTGTAATTTACAAAGATTATAAAATATCGCAATCGCTCAGTTGATTGCAAACTATGTTATCCACATTTAGCGTGTATGTATATGTAAATTTGTGAAATTTGTATAACATTATACAAAAAGTAATTATAATTTTATGTAGGTATTAGAAAAAAATTGTTAATAATCTTTACATACTACTATATTATTTTCCTTTTATATTTTTAAGGCCCAATATAAATCTATATTTTTAAAGTGTAAAGTTAAAGTGATTTAACTAGTAGCCTAATGTACGGGTAAGATAAATGATCCCTATTATTGCATTCAAATTTGACATACCCATTATATTGACTTATTTTATACAGGTACGCCCAGACGGCCAGTTACGTCTGGTACGATAGCGCGATGTCTTTGCGGACACTGGTTACCAGGGTCCCATGTACGGTTGTCGTGCTACCACCGCGACGGACGCGATGACTATCCGCGCGGGAATAGACACCGTGTGTCGTCGGGTCGGTTGCAACCGTAGACCTTAAGTTCTAAGTAGTAGAGTATACGGTCTATGGTTGGAACGGACTCGCGAGTTATGGGACAACCACGAACTACTAAATAATATGTTATCATATAAGTTCAATAGGGACAACGCGGTGGCCACTGGCTCAGGTGTTGTCGCCGCGAAACCTAACCTAACCTAAGCCCCATCTCACGGTGGCGTACCAGCAATAATCGATTCGCTCGCTCGACTCTGCTGCAGCCGCCGTAACCGACACGGCTACCAGTATGCCGATATAGTACCTCCAATGTACCAGGACCCCATAATGGATGACATGAAATAAATAGACGGAAATTGTTCCGATTTCCGCCTCGTCGTCGACGTCGGCACTATGTTTTATTAAATTTATTTTATTATAATATTTGTGCGGGATTGTTAAACCTTGAACAGTGGTGGCTTTGAGGATGAGGTAAGTGAGGCTGTGCCTCATCTAAAATTTTGTAATAAAAAATACTCTAAAAGTATAATTCTTAACTCACCGATAGTAGTGATAGCACACATCTCGCTAACAATTTTAACGTATTCATGGTTTTATTTGAAAAATTCTTTTTTACAAAGTTTAATAATATGAATTATCATTTATTTTACTATCGTATAATATTATTTCTCGTTTATTACTAAAAATAGTAATAAACCGATAAGAAATGTACGAAATAATTATTACGTAAACAAACCCTCATATTTCAGCCGGCAGCAATCTTTCGATGACGTCAGAGAAGCACCGTTTAACGTCGCCTCTAAATTGTTACTTGTGTACATTAATTACACACACACACGAGTAAGTACGCGAATACAGGCGACTAATAAATAAGCAAATTTGCGCAAGCGCAATGATCATCGCGAGGCACGTTTTTCATCGCCTCTGAGTGCTAAAAATAGATGAATAGATATTATGGTCAGCCGGTATTGTAAGTGTAGCGGTTTTGGTTGTATTTTTTTAGTGAGGCGACTTTAAATTCACCATAATATCACAAATTTATTATTTAAATTTAGGGCTCCTAAATTGACCTGCCCAGGTGGACGTCTCCGCCTTTTCACCCTGGCCAGTCCATCCCCGTATTCATCAATACTTTTTGATTCTGAACGAAGTGATGATATATCATATATTAATGTGAATATATTGAATTGTGTGTTTTTTTTTTTATGTATACAGCATAACTAATCTAAATAATGCTTCAATTTCAAACTTAAGGGGTGGGTTCTGATGGCAAAGTGAATATACTTGGTGTATTATAAAGGTAAAAAAAAACCAACGGTTTTCAAAAAAATCAATAAAAACAACAAAAATAAAGTGACAAAAAAACGGATATTTTTACGCAAAGTATTTGACAAATTCAAATTTTTTTATAGTTGTAACTCAAAAACTAATCACGCATTAAATACTTAAAGTTTTCATCAAATGTTTATATTAGTGTAATCTAAATACAGTTGGATTTTCAAAATATTTTTGCTGTTTTTGAGTTATTTATAGACAACTGAAATTTTCGAATTATTCTAAATATTTTCTTTTTGAAATGTCGATAAAACAATCTTCGCTGTCCAAAAAAACTTGAAAATTTCATAGAAGGTTTCTTTTAAGTCGTTCTTATAATTGTAGTTACAAAAAACAAATTTTTTATGAGCGTTCAAACTCTTTTATTTAATTTTTACGAAATATGTCGAAATCTCGAAAATTTGCTAGAGATTTTGTAGTTAAAAATTCATAAAATTTATTGTATTTATATCTTAGGTTAAAACGTTTAACACTAAGTTTTCCATGCATTTTCCTTCAAATAGCTGCTATAGAGAAAACTTAAAACGTCATTATAGGAAAAATGTTTTAAAGTTTGAATTTTAGATTTTTACGAAATTACGTAACGATAACGATTTATCCTCAAGCGATTTTAAGTATTTGCTATTATTCAAAAATACTTAAGTATAATCGTAGATACTTGAAAATTTAACCAGTTATTTAAATTGACATTCTCCTTACATGATTTAATTTTCAAAATTTTGTATAGTATGTAGCTAAGAGTTGAACATTGTATACAAGGTTTTCCATAAGTTTTTCTTACAATAATTATAAAAGAACTTTTGGGGTATTCAGGCCATTAAAACATAAACATAACCTTTTTTACCACCCACCGAAAAATATATTCTTAGCTGACAAATCATATCCGTTCATGATCGTTTTTCGTATACTGCAATGCTATCTTTTATTGAATTCAAATTTAATGTATCCATTATAGTGTGAGTGTCCTACTATACAGCAGAGTGTTACTCACTTGACCACTGTAGTTTTTAACTTTAAAGTGTCAATTAACTGTGCCCTATTGAAAATACCTCTGTTTTTATATAGACTACTCAGAGGTGGCATGGCCGAGCGGTCTAAGGCACTGGTTTTAGGCGTGGGTTCGAATCTCACTGCTGCCAAAGGAATCTATATTTTGTTTGTAAGTTATAGATTTCGCAAAATGCTTGTAACAGTAATAACTACGTATTATTTTTATACTTGTTTATTTCGTTTCAAAAATTGTAAACGCAAAAAACAAAATCTGATTTAGAATTACAAAACATTTCAAAATTATAAACGTTATAATATAACAGCTTTATGTGTCATTGCAATGAAAAAATAACTGTAACATTTTCCTTTAAATGTCCATGGAAAAGCTTTAGATAAGTAGGTTTAAGAAAAAAATCATTTTTTTACATCACACGGTATAGGGCCAATAAGGAAGCGATACACATCACGTCATATTAATATATATTAATATCATATGTTTTTTCTGGAAAAATAAAATTGTTAGGTAACTAATTCAATAATATAGGGGCTTAATATTCATAAGGTGAAATATCAAATATATATTAAGAAATTAAATATTTTTGAAAGCTTGGGGGAGCCATGGCCCCAGTGCCCCCCTTGGATCCACTTTATTCACATTACTTGGATCCAAGCCTGATGTCTGACCTGTAGACAAGCAATGAATTTCTTAAATTATTTTTGTCTGATGAATTAGTCGAGGTTTATAATATTATTACCTAGTTTTCATTTTGTTTTTTGATGCCAATCTGTATTTACTTTCTTTGTTTAAATGTGTGCATTAAGTTTTGATGGCTTCCGAAAATATGTGGACTTCCAATAAAAATATTAATTAGTGACCTTTATATGTCCTTGGAAGACGTTTTATAGAGAATTGAAGTGTATGACTCTAATTAATATATCTTATAGTTTTTTTAAAATGTTATTGGTTTATACGGTTATTTTTTTTTTTTTTGCCATAAACTGTTTTCAATAATATTTATGTCAGTATATAACTGTATAACAAATTCGTATAACACTTACCTACGTACCAAATTATACATACCTACAGAAATTATGATTTGATCTATTATACAATTGTTGCGCCGTTACCGATGCTACAATGATCGGCGGTTGTCGGCAACGACTCGCGTGTGATGTTGTAGACAGGAGCGGAGTGGGTTACCCAAATATACAATAAATAAAGATAATATTTCACGTGACAAAGTTTTGGATGTATAATATGGCACCGATTAAAATATATATATATTAACAATAAGCCCAAATAAATTAAATAGGTAATAATAAATTATAATGGACGTAATATAGGGCACCCCGGGAATGATTGACAATAATTAATATATAGATAATAATAACACGTAAATATAATATATAATATTAGAGTATAAAAAATATAAGACAATAATGTAGGTAGGTACAAACAAATAATAATAAAAGTACGACCTGGTTTTATGTAACTTGTCGGATGATACACGTGGTCCTTAGCAGCTGACCGGCGGCATGATGTTGCAAAACACGGCAATCGAATTAGCACACATTGACAATAAAGCACAGAACAATGGCCAACTTGCCAGTAACTTCACCAAGTGTGGGGACGTACTCGGATACTGACAAAACCGTATAATATAAAGGTTGACCACAAGACTTGGTGTGATGGCACAAAAAAAGGCACACCCAATAACGGTGGGCGGACAGAGACGTGTGTCAGGCCCAACCGTTCGGAAAAGACAAAAGACAAAAAGGTGTCACTAGTCGGTCAACGGTCTGGCTAGCGGCATAGCTATTGCCAGACGAACTGTCGCTGGACACTGGAGGGGAGAACTTGCTGAACGCTTTATCTCCGCTACACCAAGGTGTCCGAAGCGAGTAAATATATATATTATTTAGACGGTAAAATCGATCTGCGTCCGAACAACAATATAAAGGTAAGAATAATTATTATTACCTATTTTGAGGCCACTCCTATAAATAGGTATTTTAAATTTTTAAATTAATTATGATTATTTTAATATTGTACCTTACTTTTTTTTTAAAAAAACACACACTTCACTCTTGGTTACGTCGTATAATATATTTGTATAAGTGCGAATAATTTAAATTTATAGTATAAATTAAAATATATTATAGAGATGTACCTAATAATGATATATATAGGTGGTAGCTATGAATTTTTCTTTGAATGTTTTGTGTGATGCTTTTCAAATCTTATTTGTTATCCTTAGATATAGTCGATTTTCAGTGACAAGTGCGATAATGCTGCAGTAAGCGTACTTTTCGTTTGCAATTCGAAAATGTTGTCTTTGGAAATTGGTAAAATAGACATTATTGTCATTATTAAAAATAAAAATGATTTATTAAAATAAATAATATATGAATGTAAATGTCATAAAATGTATTATTATATTATGATTTTATGAAATAAATTTAATTTGCTTAGTTTTAGTGGCGTATTTACTTGGATCTATCCCCCATAGATTCCCTCTTGGTCTCTTTTTTATTAGTTAGTTTAATGAGTTGTGTTAATAAGTAGATAGTGGTTGATACCACTAGTCTATAGGTACATGATTTACTGCTAAATATTTGTATATGATTATTGAAAATAATTCGTAGATACCTAGGTACGATAGCTATCGTAAATCGCAAAATGCCGTCAATTGTCATTAACGATCTGGTTATTATTAAGCTTCTATAGTAGGTGCTAGGCGTCTAAGCGTTTGGTTGCTATTTCAAAACATATTGCAAGTCAAAGGCTTATACATATAAATAGGTATTCTCATAATTCAATGGAATACAAATTATAATCAAACTTAAGCACTAACATATGAGTTATTACTCATTTTTATAATTTATTATTGTATTAGTTTATTTTTAATCCAGCACAATAATTCACTACTTATTAATAATTATTATAGCCGAACACTCGCGCTAGTGCCAATGCCGAACTTCCGCCTAGGCAACCTAGGCAACTGTCTAGCGACTAGCGAGTAGCAGACTTTATCTCTCCGGGGCCTAGGTCCCTGGCCAAGTATCAAAAAACGTCCCTTCCTTATTAGCTGCATTGATGGCTGATGCTCTGAGACCCGTATGTTTGGAGTACTGGCTGCAGGTGCACTATTTTTTTTTTTATTGTTTTCGTCCTACATATACATTTGTATATTTATATATTAATAGGTATTATTACATATTGTATTGGTTTTTTTTTTGGCATGTAATTCGAATGCGCTGATTATATTCTTATGGGTTTCCGTTTTATAATATAAGATTATTATAATTACCTATGAATAATAAACTTCAAAACAAAATAATACAGTTTTATAAATGTATGTGTTGGTACTTATTGTCTATTGATAATAACAAATAGCTCAATAATAAATATATTGTAAATACACAAAATTTTTCATTTTTAAAAAAGGTGGTGATGTTAAGTGTACCCCCCCCCTCAACCGTCGAGAAAATTATGTTTTCCAACGTATATATCCCTCCCCCCCTGGACAAAATTCTAAATACACCACTGCTCACTTTAGTAATTACTAATTACAACATTTCCACAGTACTTCGCACTAGTTCACCATAATTCAAAATAAGTATGCATTTATACTCTATTTTCTTTAAAAATTAAATATACCATTATTAAATAAATCCACTTAATAATAATAATAATAACAATTAAGGTCACTCAAATAGCCGAATTTTTTCATAGACCACCGCTGTAATCAAATTGAAATTTGCTTTCTGGTTCAGTCGACACCATTTTTTATTTACTCACAAGCATTTACCCTAAAAAATAAATTAACTACCTATCTATTGTTATCTAAAAATTTTTAACCTAACCTTTTCGAGAAACATTTTGAAATATGAATACTGTATAGGTAGGTGCTAGGTAGGTAGTCAATTCAATACTTGTGTAAAATAGTCTTTGAAGTTTACTATTTTCAACTTTTCCTGATATGAGTTGTATAATATGGTGGTACTAAATTTTTTTTCAAAAATTGGAAATGTAAATATTGCCTTATAATACACAACCTTATAGAAAAGTGAAATATTAATTCTATAGTACTGTTGGTACTATATTCAATGTATTCCATATTATAGTATACATATTAGATTTTTTTGTGAAATATATAATTATAAATATTTTAAAACTAACACTAATATTCTTATAATTTGTTTAGGTATTGGTTTAACATAATATTATGAATTCGATTTCTGCAGTTGATATTTTTGAAAATCTGCAATGAACCACTATATACACTATATACACTAAAACACTATATATGGAGGTTATTTTTTTTTAAAAAATATTTGTATTTATATCATTTATAAAGTTAGAGTAATAATTTATACATCGTATAAAATACTACTTTGTGTAAGGACTTTCCTAATCATAATTTGTGCATAGGCTGATAGGCGCAAATAGAGGGGGTTAGAAAGAACTAATTCCTCCTCCTAAAAATAAGTCACAGCTCCTCGTATAAAATATTCAGACAAAACTTATTAAAAAAATCAATAAATTATTAAAATACAACATTTGTTATGTATAGCACCCCTAAGTCAAAAACTGAAATTACGCCTACAGTTTTGTGAAATCGATTCCATTAATATTTTGCTGACAATCATTAAAAAAACAGTTAATATTGTTCCTCCATGCCCCTAAATTATTATGATATTTTTTTTCTTTCGCCCTCTCTGTCACACTAATTCGAACAAATCCATTTCCTTTATTGTCAACCATAAGGCATGTGTTGAAATAATGTGCAAATACAACCTTATATTATACGGTGTACAATACACATGAATACAATGCGTCCAGGAAATCGTTTCAATACATTTCCATTTTGAATACAACCCCCGCCACTGATCTGGTATTATGTTAGGTCAGCAGCGCAGCCTAGCAAGAGATTCTATGGGCCGAGTACTTGCCATTTATTAGTATCGTTTAGTTCTCATACTATAACACTATAGTACTGTAGTTGGTTTCAGAGTAAAATACCTTTTACTGTTTTAAGACGATTTATAAGACATCGACAAATGCAGATACAGCAATACAGCAAAATACCATAAAATACATTGCACAAGTATGTATCTTATATATATATATATATATATAGTTATAATTTTATGTACTTAGTCGTAATAATATATTTAAGATTTTAACAGTGGGTAGAATATAATTAATTTCTAATCATTTTATGTGTTACATCTAATTACGCGCTTATGGTTATGTGAAGTCCCTGGACAGTGGCATATAGAATCTCGAAAAAAATGTGTTAAAATCACCTAATGTTATTAAACCCATTCATTTTTATTTTTATAGTTTAATTTTTTTCTTATTGCAAGATAAGTTCTAAAAAAATATATCATTAGATATTATACAATTAACGTTCTCTTTTCAACCTGAGTTTGAGCCAAACAATTTTTTTTTCAGTACGGGTGTGTTGTAATATGCATTTTTTTCCTACTTCGTTTCTTAATTATAGAAGACAAAATTATTCATTTAATTCTAATTTTGTATTTTATTCAAAATCATGGTATGAATTATACCTATAGTATAATTATATGGTAGTATTAAACCTACTATTTAAATTTGTTTTAAATTTCTATCCAATTTTCCTTAATAGCAATCGAAATTATTTTGAACAACTAATATTGAAAAATTAAACGAGCATTCTTCTAAAAAGTATTTTTTTTTTTTTTATGACATAATCCATTCATTAATGACATTTATTTACCCTTAGGTACATAAATAAATGTCATTTAACAAAATACTGTGTGTCAAAACCTTTTTAAGTACCTAATGGCTCTAATAGGTATACGTAAAGTATACCTACGTTAACAATAAACATGCGTGTTTAGCGTTTAGCACATATACGGTCTCAACAAGCGTCGACGTTCGTGTGGCTATTAAGTAAACATTTTAAATATCGATAAAATAATATAATGTGGTAGATTTTTCGGTGACATAGTCTCAAACTGTATTATATTTATAATCCATTAATTATACTTTGACGCGTTTCTCGCGATTTGAAGCAGAGTTCCGAACGCTTTTGAATATAATACGAGTGCGTTGGCAGAAAACTGTATTGTATTGTCACATCTGGAAGAATATCGTTTATATTTTTCGATTTTGAGTAAAATGAAATAGTTTTACAATAATTATTTGGTTTTTTTCTGTAAACTTCAATTCGTATAAAATTAAAAGATGTTTTCGTTTTATTCAACACTAATGAATCGTTAGAACTGCTAATCTTTCAAACTGTTACTATACTGTAACTATTGCTAAAATAACGCGTTGAAATATGTCAATATTTCCATTTTTATAAATCGATAATTGCGATTTTTTAATTTTTATAAGTATTTCAATAAATAATCTTTGTTTTTAAGTTCATAATGTTCAAAACAATTATATAATTAAGCCTAATTTCCATTCGAATTGGACATTTGACCACTATCAGGTCAAGCCGATCAAGGTAAAGAGTGCTAAGGAAACTTGCTAATAAACATGAATTTTATTATTTATGTTTTATGTTTTTATCTTTGCGAAAAATAACGGATATATAATATGTGAACTTATTGTTATTGTCACATCATTTGATAATCGAAAATTATAAAAATGTGAAATATTGAAAATATCAGTTATAATTTATTACTTATTAGGTAGTGTTCGAAAAGATGTCATATACACAACAGTCACTTAAAAATAGTATTTGTGAATGTGATAATAACAAATTAACAGATACTTATATATTTTTTAAATAATTAAAAATAATATATTCATATATATTTACCATAATAATAAACCATTTTTAATTCCACGTCAATAAATCAATTACCATAATACAGAGTAGGTACGTTAGGTGCCCTATTATTGTTAATGCACCTTTTGCATCATTATGGTTGAGTACGTTCTACCTATCCTAACTTAGTGCAACGTTGCCGTTGTTCACAATATTACTAATATTTGTAAAATAATAACTTATTTTAGAAAATTATTACTTATCTTTAATAAGGTTTAATAAACGTTACTAACCTTTTATGCAAGCACACATTTTTCAGGAATAGTTATAGATACTTACCAAGGTTTTAAAATAATAATTTTTATTTTTATAGTATATTTGTATCATATAAAACGAATATATATTTTTTGAATGGACTAGGTAAACTATTAGTATTACTTTAATATAGGTTTAATTGTTATAATTATTATTTATAATTAAAGTATTTTTATTTTTTTTTCCAAAACAAACTTAATAATAAATAATACAATTGTAGAAACATAAACAACGCCACGGTACCTAGGTACACACTTTTTACTGAATATTTTAACAGTTATTTTACTATTTAAAAATATTATTATTTATATTATAATACTAAATACTAAGTAGTATATTTGGCAACGTTGCACTCATTTTCGTACATGTTGCAATCATAATATTTTTAAGCACATGTCAAGCAGAGTCGTAAAGACATCATTCGCAATCTCCAAGCGTACAATGTACGCAATCCTACGACTATAAGAGAGGTACGCACTACGCAATAGTGTCACTAAAAGGGAAAAACATACGCAATCATATATCACCAATAAATACAGATCACGGGTGACAGACCACGGGTGGTCAAAAGGTCTAGAGCAGATGGTTTCGATATCGATCTCTCTTTGTTAGAAATTAGGTTGTGTATACATTTACTAGATCCACTAAAAAATCATAATAACGCTGTTCACAATAGTTTTTTTTTTTTTTGTATTTGTTTGGTTCCTTGAAAGAAAGATAATAATATATCCTCTGTATAGAACTGCGTCAAAAAAAGTTATGACACCCTAACATGGACTGTAAAGATTTCACTGTACAGTGTACATATATTCTTGTCCCCATTATTGAGAATTTGAGAATGATTTTAAAGAGGCGATTGTATCACACGATGTTTAATCGCTTTTGTGTGGAAACTGTAGGGTGGTTATTGAAAAACGGACTATGATAATTTATATCTCACTATTAAATCATTTTTTAATTGATCATTTTGAATACCATATATTAACCATTTACATACTTCAATAATAAAAATAATGTATACATAATGTGCATTTGTAAATGTGTATTTACAAAGAGAGTGAATGATTAAATGAATAATGAATAAAATAATAGTAGATGCAGTGGTAAGCCGCGGATTCAAGATTGGTGGTTAGAGCGCCCCTCCCCCCAGTTGACCATATCAAAATGTGTTATCTATTTCATTTATTTAAATTTAATAGTTTATGTTATTTTATGTAAATGTATTGTTGTATTATTCAGTCACAAATCTTCCTCTTTTTATTTTTATAACATAAATATTGTTTATAACAATAATTGTTATTATGAAGTTATTAACATGTTTGCTCAATCAAACAGGAGATTCGTATCTAGATTTCTTTATTTTATTTTATTGTGAATTTTATAAGAAATTAGTTGATAATAGATGTTCCGTATTTCATTTTGAATATATGAACACTCTAACAGAGATATAGATCTACGTAAATCTTAGTATTTTAGTATGATACTTTAATTAGTATGATTTTAACCGCTCAGTAAATAAATAGTGCACAGCTATAATTAGTAATTACATACCAAAATATTTTGTAAGGAATAAAAAATTTTAAATCATTAAACCAATATCAACATGGTTTTTTCACCACTCTAAAATCATTCAATTCTTAGAATAAATTGGTAACATTATTATTTAAATATATATATATTAATATTAACCGTTTTTATTACAGCTTTATCATGTGTAAAATGGAACAAATATATGTGCGATCGATATCAATGGCTGTTATAATAATAAACTTAACTACACAGTCTTTTTCCGAAAGTAAGAATTTGACCTTGAGTAAACAAATTGCTTTTCACTACCTATTAGTTTAACTACGATAGGTAGTTTTTTTAAAGCTTCTCTTATAGTTTTATAGATATAAAAAATATATACTATATGAATCAACCATACTTCCATGTGAAATTTATTAAGTAGGTAAATACCTATATTTATATATTTTATGGAATATACAACTGCATTTTGTATAATGTTCGGGATTTTATGAATATTTGTATTAGTATTGAATCAAATATATCTGTATCTATTCAAAAAGCATCATATAAATAACTAAACAATAATTATTTTTTAACTACCTTCTAAAATTGCATTTTAATGTTTTTTTAATCTTCCTAGAAACATGCATTAGTATTATTTTTATTATTACTATTAAATCACATTTTGTTAATGAAAAATAAAACATTTGATTAAAATATTTAAAAAAAAATTTAAATAGGCACTATTTTTAATAATATTGTTTTATTCGACTAAAATCAAAAGCTGGAAATAATCCTATTAGATAGGTACCTTATCTACCATCAAATTTTGATATATAACAAAAATGTTACCTATTTCTATGATATATAAGTAAAAATAATTATAAATACGTCTTTAAGTATAATATACTCTGTTTCAGAACAATTAATGGTAGCACACTATCACGTATACTCAATCTTAGTTGTATTTAAGTTTTAATAATATAATGAATCAATAACTGGATTAAATCACTCGCCAAATATTGTTAGTCAAATATCGCGTGGTAGGTAACGAAATGATCATCACTCATATATATTATATATATCTTCCGTATAAAATATTAAAATATAGCAGAAATATAATATTATAATATTATAAATTTATAAATATATGTATACAGTACCTAATTAATATGCAAAAAGTAAAATTCAAAAATAAGTAAAAAATAAAATGTACACATGTACCTAATTGTTATTTAATATTTAAATAGGTAATAATGTATCTATTGATTAAATATAAAAATAAAATAATAAACAATAATAATAACTCGACGTATCAATCATATCGAAATAGGTACTTATAAGTTCATAATATTTATATACTAGAATACTTGCTAATGAGCATAATATAAACCAGTCAGTAGCGAATAGCGTACCTTAACGTTGTACATTCTGGAGACGTTTTACAAACTTTTGAGTAGGCACGCAAATAAACTGTTTAAAACGCGAAGGATTGAAACATATACTATGTATCAGGAACATAATATGAGGTGATGGTAATTTTAGTTATGACCACGACTTACGAGAGTGCTACACTACTGCCGAGTGCCGACAACGTAAAAACTAAATAGGGCATATGCGATCCTGGTAGGTAGGTCTCAAATTCCAGAGGTTTCATGTACTTTCGTTAGGTTTTTACAGATATACGGGATATCGGACAGTTATCGTCAGTTATCGAACAGATATCGGACCGTTCATATCATGCGTTGTAACGATAACCAAATAAAAATATTCGTATTCGGTGTGAAAAGATTAAAAAGCGCGCAAATTATTTTTGATTCAAAAAATATATTCTACTCTTTATTGATTTTGACAAATCTATATAATATAGTAATATAATATAAAATTTATAGTTTGTAAGATATGTACAGGAATAAATAATAATATTTTAAACGAAATAGGAACCACTCACCAGCAGGTCACACCAATGTGTTACATGAACGACACGAATTAAACAGTGCCTTTCATAATATTGTTATAAGTACCTACTTCAATTATTATTACGTACATCAATAAAATCAAACTTCAAATGCCTATAAATAGCATTAAAATAAGCAAATATTTACTTAATAGGTATAACTATAAACCCCTATAAAAAAAATTGTGACTAACGATTTTTGATTATTTTTAACTACAATAAGAGCAACTCATAAGGAACCTTGTATATAATTTTTAAGGTTTTTTGGCAATAAAAAATTGTTTTAACAACACTTAAAAAAAATGCAGTCGTCAAAAAAGTCAAAATAATTTGAAAATTTAATTGTATATAGATAACACTAATATACATATATGGTAAAAATTTCAAACATATGTATAATATTACAGTGATTATTTTTTAAGCTACAAGCCTACAACCATACAAGTCGATTTCGAAAAAATGCCTAGTTTTTTTTTTGTTTTCCTCAATTTTTTTGAAAATTCTTATTTTTGACCTCTATAATGCATAAAAAATATTCACTTTGCTATTGAAAATCACCCCCGAAGTTTGAAATACTAGTTATGCTGTACACAGACACTAAAAAAAAAAAAGCATTTTTAATATTTCAGTATTTTATAATCGTATAATGTATAAATCTTATATAATATCTTCAATATATTTCAATGAAATACCATACTAAAAGTCTGTTAAAATTTTAAAATTTTTCGGGTAGGAGGTTTAATAGGTATTTTTTTTTTTTGTAATTTTGTTATACAAATATTAAACTGTTAAAAGGTTAAATCATGGATTAGAGTTAGGTATCTTGAGACTCTTGAGTTTTGAAGTATAAAAAGATATAAAAGTAATAAAAATACTATCTTTTTAATTGTTTTTGATTTTAGATACATTTCCCTACTATTCTATATAAAGCCAACAGATAGTCTTATGGATAGTATAGTATACAGCGTCTAACATTTAATCTTTATTATAATTATATAATTAAATTTGATCTGAATACGACAAAAATAAATTCATTCAAAATTGATTGAATAAGTGCCATGTACATTTTACTAAAATATAATACATTTTAGATTCTGAGAGTACGGGTAGCGATGAATGTATTGATTTTACAATGTTGTGTGTTTTTTTTTTTTTGTGTCTGTGTACAAAAGAAATTGAAGAAAGTGTCGAAATAATGCTTCAATTTTAAACTTTGGGGGTGGTTTCCGATAGCAAAATGAATCTAGTTGGTGCATTGGGGAGATCATTTTTGGAATTTCCCAAAAGTTTTCAAAAGCACCGGGTAAAACCAAAAAAAAATTAAGGAAAAACGGGAATTTTTACGGAAAACCAGTTTTCGACCAAATCGATTTTTTTATATGGTTGTAATTCAAAAACTAATCACTGTAAATACTTGAAATTTTCACCAAATATTTATGTCAGTGATATCTATATACAGTTAAATTTTTGAAAATTTGACTTTTTTTGAGTTATTTATAGACCACTGAAATTTTTGATAACTTTTTTTGAAGTGTCGATGAAAAATTTTGGATGACCAAAAGTTTTGAAAATTGAATACAAGGTTCCTTATGAGTTGTTCTTATTGTAGCTAAAAAAATTAAAAATCGCTAGTCACAATTTTTTTTTATAAGCAATTATAGTTCAAATTTTTACGAAATCTGTCGAAAACGCGAAAATTTGCAAGTAATTTTGAAGTTGAAAAATCATAAAAATTAGTATAGAGATATTAGTATTAGTATAGAAAAAACTCGTAGCAACATTTTAGGAAAAATTTTAAGTGCGTTTGAAT
Source organism: Aphis craccivora (assembly GCA_009835225.1). Taxonomy (NCBI): domain Eukaryota; kingdom Metazoa; phylum Arthropoda; class Insecta; order Hemiptera; family Aphididae; genus Aphis; species Aphis craccivora. Next base: position 41,878 of record VUJU01001869.1, read on the forward strand.
TTTAAATTTTTAGGAATTACGCTTTTTTTTCATTATTTATCATTTAGGATAATGATTTATCATCAAACGATTTTAAATATTTGTTATTATTCAAAAAGTATAAGTCGTAGATACTTGAAAATTTTACCAGTTATTAAGATTCGCGTTTTCTTTACGTGATTTAATTTTCAAAATATATTGACTTTTTTGATCTATTTATAGACGACTGAAATTTTCAGAATCGTTTTTTGTATACAATAATAATTATCATTGGATTCAAATTTAACTCTCCTATAATATATAGTAGTGGGACCTAATTTACAGCAAAGCGGTACCCACTTACCCACTTTTTTAATCTTAATTTTACAAAATATAATATTAACACATATTTTAAAATAATTATAAAAAAATAAAATAGATTAAAAGTGTATTATTTATTAATATACGTAATTATTTCCGATTTCGTTTCCTGATAATATACCCAATATAAGTGATAAGAAAAATTTTTTGTTTAAAATTTAAAAAAATTATTTATCGGTTTAGAATATGTTTGAAAAAAGTCTCAGTAATAAAAGTATAAAAGCTTTATGAAATACCTCTTTTTATGGCATTATTGAATATTTAGGGAATAACTGAAATTATTACTAATAATTGAGTAGGTATCTAATATATATATTACTTATATAGGTATACGGTTAAACATCTCTATCTTATCTATTTTCTTTAAATCGTTGATTTTTGTTTGAATAATTATTTTTTCTAAATATATTGTATTTTCATTAGACATTTTTACTGTTCGCTTTTTAAATTTTATCACAACCACTCTTATAATGAGCATTTGTAAATACTATACAATTAAATTATCATTAAGCTAATTATGTATACTTAAACATTGTTGAAGCGCCTAAACGACCGCCTAAAATAGATATTGGAAGCTATGAATACGTGCTGTCATCGGTCAACGATTTCACAAGAGATGTGATCGTATATTGGCAAAACATTCAAGAAAACGAGAAACACACAACTGATGATTCATTTGAATATCGCGCTTACTACACGGCCATAGCTAATAACAATACTATGTCAGTACAATTTTTGATCCTATATAGATTGTTTCTTTTTCGATTTATTATTTGACTTCATTAATAATTTGTACATATAAATTGTCCGTAAACACAGAATTCTTCATCCAAGCAACAAGACGTTTGCCAATCATGCCACGTTTGTCGGACTAGAATTATATATTGGGTACAACATCAGAGTGTACTCGGCAAATAAAGACGGTTTATCGACAGAGTACGCAAGTATATATATACCCAGTTTACCGGGCAGTAAGTATATATTATTTTATTATACCTATATACTTAAGGGAAATCTGAATAGAGGAGCTCAATCTATATAGATTTAAAAACATCGTAAACTTATTTACACAAACGCGCGAGGAGCTTTGTCTCAACATCCTTTTAATTTGTTTAAATTTTACATTTGTATTCCATGTAAACATGGATTTATGTTCATTTAATTTCATTTAATATACCTATTACATATTTATATATATTTAGTTTCATTAAAAAAAAGCAATTTTACTAAGCATATTTTTAATTTACTGCATATTGAATATTTTTGGTTGTCAAAGTATATGAAAAAAATAATTATCAACATACTTAATTACTATTATATAGGTAAATAAATAGTAAACTGAATAATTATAGTTCTTGATTTGAAAGTGACCACACACAGGTATGTAATGATAGCGATATTCTTTATAATTAATGTTTAAAAAAAAAATCATCATCATCATAATCTTTACCATTTAGCAAGGTTACACTCGAGATTGTTTTGGGAAAAGACAGGAAGGGGCTGTATACTGTATAGCATTACCTAATTTGAAATAGTAGGTAATTATATTTATTTTTAAATATATACAGAAATCCAATGATGAAAATATTTTTAAAAGTATTAATATAGTTTGAAACAGCATATCATTACACAAGTTTAATGCATCGATTACATTAGGCATGTAGTAATGAATGATTTTGATGGAATTTTCGGTACCATAACTCAAACTCAAATAACTAGGCAGGTATCTACATAATATTATTTTATATATATTATTTATATTATATTACTACTAGCTGACTTCGTTTCCCGTTAAAAATGCCAACTTTATAATATAATTCAAACTTTGTTCAATTTATTTGGTATTTAATATTCAGTGTAGTGGTGTTCAAAACTTTAATATTTTCATTGACCATTTTGAATCTCAAAAACCTTGTGCAAGCACCATTTTAAAATGCTTTCTTATTGCACACTAAATTTGTGGTATGAATGTACCTGCAGTGTACACTGTACATTGCAAGCTTCTAGTGGCTCGAGCTATCATTGTTCAGGCTCTACGTTCATCAGTCAGTCAGTCCGTCAGTCTTAGGACACATTGGATTATAATTTCTATTATATTATAGCTATTCCGCTTGACGTTGTCCGCGAAATTCGTTTATGATTATGTGAGCAGTAAAAGTGAAAAATATCATCAGATAAGCAATCTACCTGTGGTGGATTGCGGACCCCGCGAGATATGTACGTAAGCTTATAATTTCTAATCCTTAAGTTTCAAAGTTATTAAGTTTGTAGATAAAATAATTAGATACAATAATGTCCATCTGGTGGTTTTTTGTAGATATAACTGGTATAACAACTCGACTTAGGTGTAGACACATTCGCCACTTTATTATTACAACTAATTATTATTATTATTATTAAAAACCAATAGCGACCAATTTTAAACAAGATTTATAGGTAGGTATACAATTTACACGATAAATATTTAAAAACATTCGGGGTGGCCCCCTTCACACCTGGGTTTTTAGTGAGATATAATTTATATTAAAAATAAACTTAAATTTCAAGTTAATCATTTTCCCGATATAATTAATAATAAATTGTGGTACTTACCTAACAAAATAAATTATTAAATTATTAAAATGTGAATCAATCGATCAAGCCTTATCCTTTGAGTGCGTTCTTGGTCTTTAATATATAAATATCTTATTGACTATTGTTATATAGTCACACCTCGTATACAGCATATGCTAATATTATAATATAAAAATCTGTAATTATTATAAAATATTTATTTATTATTATACCCTAATGTTAAAAAACTGTTCTATCGATTCGTTCGAACGATACTCATCGGCCGATCTCAATAACGTATGCCGCAAGCTGTGGTCATACATAAAGAGTGATATTTCTAATGTATTAGTTGTATTCTTGATTAATATTAAATCGTAGATAGATCAATATTCATTTCATCTTCATCAATTACTCATCTAATATAGCTGTATACTAATTAAGTCCCTGTACTTGAATGGGGAAAAAATTATATACTAATCGAGTCACGGGTACAAACAGGACGTATGCCAATTTAGTCCGAGATTAGGAAACTAATAGCTGGATACGAAATGAGTACAAAGATTATTTTGAGTAAAATATAAAATCAACCGTTCGGAGTCCAGACACAGCAGAAATTATGCCGCACAGCATTAAAATGGGTGTTAACCAGTTGCACGACTGTTATCGAGATTTTAAAAATATACCAGTTGCCCTCACATGTTAATATATAAAATATATAGGTACACGCTTACAATACATAGCTCGTAAAATAGGAGAGGTAAATATACAATATTTTTATTTTGCATTTAGTGAACTTAGTGCATATTTTTACATAATTAGTATGATCAAATTTATTGTATTTAAGTCGATAATAATTAAACTGATAAAAGTATAGGTATAACTTGGTTTTTTAGTCAAACATGAATTTTATTTTTATAAATACAATCCTATGGAACAATATACTAGATACGTTCGCTGATCATTTATATTTGAAAATTTTAAAAATAATATGTAGTCGTAGCATATAAAACACATATTTCTACTATTGATTGAGACTTATACATTTTATTACTAAAATAATAATTAATGCACAAAAAAAAAATTAATAATTTTTTAATTATTTTATTGAATTTGCACTCATCATTATAATATTGGATTATTTATTATGAATTTGTTTCTATAATTTTGAATTTTATACTATTTATATGTTAACAAATTATTGTATTTTGAATGTTGTACTTTTTTTTTATTGATAAATTATTGTGACTGAATTTTATATTTTATTTATGATTTGTATATTTACCTCCCATATTTTACGAGCTATAAATTGTATTCGTCTATATATTAACATGTGAGGGCAACTGGTACATGCCCATTAAAATATATTATTTTATTATATATTATTCTTACACTTATACCGCATAGCCGTGCCGCGCGTCAAAAGCAGCTTCGTCTGGAATCTGGACGCATCTTAATATTATACGTATAGTCGTATGGAGACGTGATACCGTCAATACATAACACAATAACTAGATTTCAATACATACAATGCTTATCCCAAACATTTTTACCAATATAAAGAATTTTATTCTATAATCAATGAATATCTATCAATTTTTTAAATCTAAAAATAAGACATGATGAGCATGTAGTTAATTAATGTAAATTAATTTATCATATAGGTATTATTAAGTTCTTATATACATGTGTAATTATGTCATTACTTATATGTATACCTACATGTAGGTATATACCTACCTAAGAAGGACGGAGGTAATTACCTAGAGTGAGTACGTAATATAAACAATAAATAATGATTAAAAATGTTAATTACATCTTTACACTACTATACAAATAAGTAATAACATGACCAAAGAATTAAAAGTTACAATTGATAATAATTGTTAAATTATAAGTAAATATTAATTTAAAAGTATAATAAGTATAAATTTCAAAAACAACAATCAAGCAATAATAAAAAATGTTAAGCTATTGGTTATTACTTATTAGTAATAACTAGGTAGTTATAGTAATAACTTATGGGCGAATGTAAGTTCCCACACGAGATATAGCAGGTAAAAATTACCCCTGGATATCCATACGTAAGTTCCCACACGAAAAATATTACACTTGTACGTAAGTTCCCACACGAAAAAAATTACACTTGTACGTAAGTTCCCACACGAAAAAAAATTATACCAAACACCAAGGCTGGGCAAAGAAAAGTAACTTAACTTAATTTAAAGTTAAAATTTTCTTATTTTCAAAATAAAAAATTTCAGACACATAATAATGTTTATATAAATTGCTTATAATTTTAACTTTTAATTCGTTAATGCTCAGCCTTGCCAAACACAAACTTCCTTCCCACTTTATTCAGACTTAGGACTGACAACTTAAACGTAGTTGGTGTGGTTAAAATTTGTTTTGTTTTTGTATTGCATAAAAAAA
>VUJU01001870.1:0-47168 GCA_009835225.1 Aphis craccivora
GATTTAAATATTGGATGTTTGTTTTCTGACTATATTTTAAATACATACGTGGAGAATGGTTGTTTATTTCCACCAGAAATTTGGGCACAAGAGCCATCCGAAAATCCCCGGTAAATATTCAACTATATAATTGCTATAATAACTATTATTTTGTATTTATTTTTATCTTTTTTAAGTACGACAAATGGATCTGCAAGTTTTCATCGAACTTACAACGCTCAATTTCATAGCTCCCATCCTTCTGTTTATGTAGTTCTTTCAATTCTAAGAGAAACGCAAGTGGAAACATGTACGAAAATTCAATCAGTATTTAAAGGTCGGATTAAAAAAATGGAAAATGCTGATTTAATTCGTATAAAAGAAGTCATGAAAGAATATAACAAGTACAAAATTCATAGAAATATTATAACATATTTATCAAAAATTTGTTATTTAAGTTGTACCAAGGTATAACATTTTTTATTATATTATTTTTAATTATTTTATTTTGTATACTATAACATAATTGTCGAAAATTGAGATTTTTAAGTGGTTCCAAGTATAAAATTTTTTGCTATATTTTTTTAACATTTTATTATTTTTATTTATTTTATTTTGTATACTATATTATAACATATTTGTCGAAAATTGAGATTTTTAAGTGGTACTAAGTACAACATTTTTTACTATATTATTTAAACATTTTATTATTTTTAATTATTTTATTTTGTATACTATATTATAACATATTTGTCGAAAATTGAGATTTTTAAGTGGTACCATAGCTTAAGTCATAAAATTTAAATTTTACTGATCAAAAATAAAAACATAAATTTGGCAACGTTGCACAGTAAATCGTACGCAATCGTTTGACTTTTGGGGTAAATATTAAAGTTAATGGTTTAACGTACGCAATCGTTTTAACGTACGCAATCGTGTTCTCAAAAAGATACATCGTACGCAATCGTGTGGTACCCTATATGATATACTGCCGCAGCTTATCGAACAAAATAACGTTCTTCAATTGGTACATTTTTGTAATCTGGATGTTCTTAATTAGTTTCCAAAAATAATCTCAAATAATAATTTATATTTAACAAAAATTTTCCTGTATATACTACCTACTATATTATTATGTCTATTCTATGTAGCATTGTGACGGAGTAATCCTAATTTATTTTATAAAACACATTTTTTGTCACGCCTGCACTGAAAGTTTGGTTTTCGACCGCAGTTTTTTTTTCATATGGCGTATATAGTCCGGGAGTAGGCCCGAAGGCCTAATTCGGACGCCTATTTGGCAGAATTTCCATTTGGGCACCCGTAGGTTTCTACTATCCCCAGGTTGGGGACGGCGGCCTCTCTCTCTAGTCTCACTCCAGACACCGTGACTGCCTGAAGAGAGGTGCATCCGTGACTGAGGTTCGAACCGGCGACGGTTCGCCGTGCGCATCGCAACCGACGTCTAAAGGCGGGTTTTCCACTGGACCGTTCCCGTGTACGTGCACGTTTATCAACACGCACGTATGTACGCTTGGACATACACGTCCTTCATGAAAAATACTCTAGTAAGCATGGTAATTGGTAAGCACTTAATTTTAGAGGTAAATTAATTTACTATAATTTGGCTCGACTCTATAGTGTAAATGCACTTTAATTAACTTTTAAAACAATATAATTTAATATTATAATAACATAACACCTTTTTAAGATTTTAAAATTGGTTACTAATACTAATTAAATTATACCGTTAAACATACGGAAATAGTTGAATTGGATCCAACTTTAAGGCGAGTTTCCACTACATACGTGTACGTGTACGTGTATAAGAATACATATAGAATACATATTGTCTGTGATTGGTTGGTATACATGATAAGCTTGTAGTATACCAGAAAGTTTATACGTTCTTACCACACGTATAACCACGATACCATGAAGTTGGATCCAATTCAACTATTTCCGTGTGTTTAACGGTATAACTTGAGCGATAGCAGCAGTAACCAATTTTAAAATCTTAAAAATGCGTAATGTTATTATAATATTAAATTATATTGTTTTAAAAGTTAATTAAAGTGTATTTACACTATAGAGTCGAGCCAAATTATAGTAAGTTAATTTACCTCTAAAATTAAGTGCTTACTAGAGTATCTTTCATGAAGGACGTGTATGTCAAAGCGTGTTGATAAACGTGCACGTACACGGGAACGGTCCAGTAGAAACCCGTCTTTATGGTATCGTGGTTATACGTGTGGTAAGAACGTATACGCTTTCTGGTATACCACAAACTTACCATGTATACCAACCAATCACAGACAAGTATTTTTATACACGTACACGTACACGTATGTAGTAGAAACCCCCATTTACCGCTAAAATTAAGCGCTTGCCAGTTACCATGCTTAACAGAGGATTTTTCATGAAGGATGTGTATGTACAATCGTATATTATGTACGTGCGTGTTGATAAACGTGCACGTACATGGGAACGATCCAGTGGAAACCCACCTTAGAACGCTCGGCCACTCCGTCCCCCGACCGCGGTTGAAGCGTTGGAATGTGACCCAATAGTGACGGGCAACAAAGTGGAAATCCCCAATAGTGCTGCAGGTTGCGGTCCCATACACAACCAGAAACTGAAATGTATACCACGGTCCTTACAAAACATTAACTTTTGATTACATCTTTTATTCATATTACAACCTCCTTGTATAACACATATACATGGCGTGACAAAAAAATAGTAGTACCATTGATTATATTTAGTAATATTATTATCATAGATATTAACTATATTATATATAAACTTAATGTTTAATATCAATTAATATTATACTATATATAATCAATGGTAGTACCTAGAGAGCCTGTATAATAAAGGCTATAATATTATTATAAAGGCTCTCTAGTAGTACCTATAGTGTGGCTCGCGCGGGAAGGCAATTTCAGTCTTTGGAAGTAGGAATAGCTCACTTTCCGCTCTTGCCACACAATATACTATTGTTGTCTTTATTCCAAAATTCTTTTACATCGTTTAATAGTATGTCTTCCTTCTTCGTGTTTGTTTCCATCACCTGTACTAAAAATGAATTATTCATTTTGATTTTTGGTTTGTGTTTCATTGACATCGTGGTAAGTTTCTTAAATTTTTCATTTGTATATGTTTTTCTTTGCTGGGTTTGTGTCATTTCACTTCTAAATTGCAGGATGGTCTATATAATGAGTAATAAGTGATAACAATAAGTCTTATGATAGCCGATAGGTATAAAAGGTTTTCTTTCTCCATAATATTTAGATTTTAGATTTATTAATAGCACTGTGGAAATAGTTTTTACAGGATCGTTTATTCGTTTGGATTCGTTAATTCTTATAAATTTTCTTCTATTCTTTGAATATTAGCTAAATTGGATAGTTACGATTAATTATTCGGCGTTTTAAAAGTCATCGTTACACAGTTACAGGGGCGGATCTTGGATATTTTGATAGAGGGACACATATAAATTGTATTATGATTCTTTAATCATAATTAATAATAAAAAGGTACTCTTATTTTTAAACAAAATTGGTATTTGGTAATATGTATATTTAATATAATGTTGATTCCATAATATTACACACATAAACAATAATTTATACATATAGGCAAGTTATTATACATATATGTAGTCAGTAATAAGTACAAATATTTTTATAGGTAAATTCTCATACTTTATTGCCTCATAGGTCGAATTGAAGTCTCAAATCTGTTGTCTGTAACTCATTTTATCAGTTTAAATGTAAATAATGATTATACAAGTATAGGCAGTATTATTCTTATTTACTGTATTTTTCATTTATATGATATTCGTACTAATATAAAAAAAAATTGTCGATAGAAAATTGATAGGGGGGCACGTGCCCCTATGCCCCTCTCCTGAATCCGCCACTGACGCCACTGCACAGTTACATGATTTTATTTAGTTTATTTTGATATCAAAATTTATAAAGGCTTAGTTCGATTCTTGCCTAACTATGAATAGGACTCATTTGTATAAGTTTCTTTTCGCTTTTTTGTATATAATTTCACTTCTAAACTGGATGGTTTATAATGAATTACAAGTTATCGAATAAGTCTTATGATATAAAATGTTATCATTACACGATTTGATATTGGTGCAGTAAAACCTCTTTAAAAATACCTAACCCCTAAATATTAAATACCTCCAAAAAGAAGATAATTTTTGGAAACAAATATATTTCCACAATAAAATATAGTGAATGTAGCAAATTTACCACTCTATTTATCTATAAACTACAAATTTATAATACGTTGTTAGATAATAACTAATATTAAAAATGGTAGGCAAGTGATATCGCTCTGCTATATTATAATTTATAATAGGTGTTGAGTGGTCACTGTAATGACAAAGGCCCAGATTTATACTTATTTATGAAACCAAAATATGGACTAAAAACTCAAAATATGTATTTTACTAATATGATTTATTTATTAATATTTAATTATTTAATATATTCATATGAGTTCTTGATGAAACAAATTATATTTTATAAATAGTAAAATTATTAAAAATTATAAAATATAAATAAAAAAGCTAAAAAAAATAAAAATATTAAATACAATTACAAATTATGATAACATGTAATTTTCAATTTTCAATCGTTATCTATCATTTATCGAAGTCATAAATATCGAACATATATCGACCGTAAATTAAGTTTAATAATTGGTATTATTTTGTTACTACGAGTATTTTGTACTTTTGAAAATATGGGAAATTGTCTGTATTGAAAAATACAGTGGTACCTATATAATTAATAATCATTAATAAATCGTAAATGAACAAATTGTCGAAATATGAAGGAAAAAATGAAACTATTGATAAATATGTAAAACAAAATATAGTTCATTTCATTAGAAATCCCTTGAAACGAATTTATTACATACTTAAATTAATTTTTCAAGTCACAGTAAAAATATGTATTTACATATTATAAATCTGAGCCTTAGTAATGGATGTGTTAAATTTGAGTTTCATTATTTATCATTGTTTATGAAAAACGATTATAAACGTAGATTGTCCGCCCATATCATAAGATAAGTACATTTTATAATATGTTTTTTTTTATATTTATTTATCAATGCATTGTATGAATACATGTAAAACATTTTTTATAATTATTATAGATCATGTTATAACAAAGTAATACCATTGATACATTAAATACTATTTATAATCAATATTCAATGATAATACTTATTCTGAAATTCTCCTGACAGTTTTGAAGCGATATTTTTATTCTTTGTGTTTGTTTTCACCAATGGCACAGATTTTGTGGTTAAAAAAGGTGGTGTGTGTTTTATTTAGTTTATAATAGCTGATTTCGCACGTTCATGTTTTTTTTTGTCGATTTGTCTTGTTTCGTTTCACTTGTAAATCTAACGGTTAAATTCTTTTTATTTTGTTTCCGTGGTTCTCTTCGCTCGTTTAGTTTTATTAATTCCTTTGTAGTTTTTGTCTTAACCAAAGACACAGGTACATTATTTGTTGTTAAACTAGGCGGTGTGTGTTGTATTGACGACATAGTTGTTTGCGTACTCTGCAAGTTCGTATTCGCTTTTGTCGAATTGTCTTGTTTCGTTTCACTGGTAAATTTAACAGGGTTAATAATTACAAAATATTATACTAAATTAAAAGTCATCATTAGGTACACGATTCGATTAATTTGAATTTTTAATATTATCATCTTTAAGTTTGATATTAATTAAATTATTGACTCTAACATTAAAATAAACAGCATAAATGGATTTTGCTGAACTCAATTTTAGTATATAAAGACGAAAACTACACATACGTGTACGGCAACTATTACGTCCTCTTAAATTATAATTTTGATAAGATTTCTTCAAAAATCGAAAATGTATAAACTATTTTTTAGGTAGTTAAAAATGTATAAAAAAAATGTTTTCTTTTTAAGTTTATCTAAGATTTTAAATTATAGGTAATATATATTTATTATTATTTTTAGTTTTACTATCTATAACAAAAATTAAAACTTTACCTACCTACCAAAAATTTACGTTAATTTCTTACGACCGTTCAAATTTTTGCGACATAGGATAAATCGCATAACAACTATTACATTAGACCCGTGCAGGGGCGCATTAAAGGTTAATATTAATGTATGGGGGTGCACAATTAGTTTGCGCCCCTGGTATATTTTATCAATCCTGAAGTATGAACAACTATTGTCATCAACAAAAAAATGTCATTGCAACACTTGCTATTAAAGTTAATTATTTTTATTTCATACAAATATTATAGCAACTTAAAAATCTTCTTATTTTACTAATCATTAATTACCTATTTGGATCAATGATTTTTTTTTTTTTTAATAGTATTGGAAGATAGAATATTTATATCGTAAGATATTTATATTTAATTACCTAACTAATAAATAGTGCCTGAGTAACTTCTGCATTTGTAATTATTTATGGAGATATATTAAACATTGATTTGTCATGATAGATGTGTCTTTATTAACAATAAATTCATTATTAAAATAATGAATGACAAATAAATTATAAATAATAATAAATAAAAAATAGTGCCATATAATAAACTGTTTATACATGTTTTTATCGGATAATATATTGTTAAATAAATGTCCATATACTATGAAATAATTTTATATACCTATATAACGTGTATAGTACATTGTTATAATATTATTATTAGTTACTTCTCAATTAACACAGGTTAATACCTATATAATGAAATTTGTATGGTTCCTTTTTGTAAATGTAGACTGAAGAAGCTTATTGTATATATATATATATATATAAAAAAAAAAATCAGAAAAATTTATCGCCCCCAAAAAACTTACGCCCGGGGCAAATGCCCCATTCTCCCCCTTTAATGCACCCCTTGATCCGTGTAGACCGTATAGTATTATACGAGCTTATTCAAATTAATACCTAGGTATTATTAATTTTATATGATATAACCATTTACATGGGCGCCCATATGTTACATTTTAGGGGGGGGAGGTCAAAATAAAAAAACTTCTCAAAAGTAAGTTAATAAAGTTAATAATAATATTATGGTAATATTTATTGAGCTAAAAGTCCATAATATTTTTTGTCCAGGGCCGGAGGCAAGTGCCCTATCTTTACCCCTAATGGGCGCCTATGACCATTTATCCTCAAACGATTTTGGTTTTTTATTGTTTTAAAAACAATAATTTTGACCGAAAAAATAATAGTCCATTTGGGTGGGCGAGTGAAATTATTTTTACCTATGCGTGGTAAAAACCTAGTGACAGATACTGATGATATTATTGCATTTTCATAGAAAGCCAATGAATTACTAATAAAATAATTTCTCTAAACATCGAAAGTACGGACTTTTTAAATTCCAAAAGTTCAACTTCAATATTCCTACAATCCTTCTTTAATTCATCTATATCAAACATAATCTTCTTAATCAGTCAAATTTAGACAATTTAGTAATATTTGAGATAATAAATTATATGTCGACATCATATTATTAATTTATTAACAATATAAATTATATAATACTGTACAAAAAAATTAACCAAATACTCACATCCAATATATTTTGTGCGATATTTATCAAAGATTCTTCTACACTTTGTTTAAATATTTTTAATATTTTACTAAAACATTAAAATATTCATTAATTATTTCTATACTTTGAAAATAAACAAAATATTTTAACAAGATTACTACAGTAACATTATAATATCAATCATCAGTTGCCCACTATAAAAGTCAGTAGATATAACAAAAACACAAATTAAAAATAATATTAATAACAACAATTTAACAACAAATTTAGTTTAGTTGTACCTATATCATAAAAATATTGTCTACGTTTGTCACGAAATTAATCAAATTTCTATTCTATTATTGTTCTACATCAATAAAAGTAGGTACAAATACTAAAAACTATAATGAATACTATTATAGTAGTACTAACTTACGCCTACTAAATTATTTTATTATTTTATTAGGTATTACAAATTAATAAATAATCTTTAGTTTATTTATGTCGGATTGCATGAAAAATTGATTAATTTAATTGTTCAATAAAATGTACCTAATTGTCATCCAACATCCCTTTCGACATCCGATGATGTAGATATATTCTCATCTCAACAAATTAATATTATATCTTTATTTTATTTAAAATTTAACGTAACTAATTAATCAAATTTATTATTATTATATATTATATTTTATGGATTACTATTACTATCTTTTCTCCTTCTGTTCCTTTATCACTATATTATACTAATTGCCGTAACTATAATTTAATAACTTAGTTTAACCATTGATTTTAGAATATTTTAAAATCAATGGTTTAACTAAAATAAAAAATATAATGAACCAACTAATCAATAATCATATACGATATGCCATTAAATCATGTTTAGTGTTTACCATTTTCTCGCTATTGATTGATGATTTATTAAATGTTCAGTGATTATTTATGAAACCCGTCATGGCTGGCATTAATATTGTATAGAACAGGACACAAATAAGTTGTTATTTGTCACACAATAAATAATAATCATAATAACATTATATGATATAGACATATAGTGACGTCATTGACGAAATAACTTTCAACACAGGGTAACGATCTTTTTATTTATTTATGATAGGAAGCAGAATAATGCTGAATGGCTTATAAATGCGTTTAGTGTTTACATTGTTCCCTATATATTGTATAAATACCCATGACAAAATAATATTATTATTATTATATTATTTTGTCATGATAATACCTACGTTATAACTTATACAATTATAAGCACCAACCTATTACCTATATCACACAAATATAAGCTGTTAAATTGTGTTGTTCATGAAACTGTTTAAAAAGTGTTTTTAAAATATACGGATTGAATAGTATAAGAATAAAAAATTGATAAATTATTCGATCTAAATCTTCCAGTTTAAAGCTGTTTTATACAGAATAATGTATATATATATTATTTCTAGCTCAAATCAGCCCAATTAAAAAAATGTTCAAGTGAATCAGAATTATTAAAATGGCATGATTGATTTTGCGAAATATTTCTTACGTACCTATACCTACCTTATCTAATAGTAATATAAATAAATATAATTTACTGGACAACCAGAACCGTGTCAAAATAGTTGGGACATTTTTTACTCATATTAAATATTCAAATATCTATAGCTATATTACCAGTGGCAAATAGGGCATTTGCCCCCCTGAGACTTTCTTTTTTACTATTTTACGTAAGCAATAAGCTAAAATCAAAAGTCCATTAATATTATTATTATTACGTATTGTGTATTATGACTAGGCCTATAGATTACATTAGACAGTTTACTAAGATTATCTATAATATAACAAAGTTATGTTGTGCGTTATAATATGACCACTACATATCACTGATAATTTTATTATTTTGTTATTATTTGCGTTTGATTCAATTTTTCAACTTTGGTTAAAAATTTGGTTACGGTCGAATATGGGGCAAGATCGCTTGACTGGATAGCAGATTGGCTTTGCTAAATACCTATACATAGACACAGGGACGTTCAAGTAGATGAGGTTATTGATATGTAAAGCGCGTAAAATGTCCGAAAATATTTTGTCAGAACCGTATTTTAGCAGAAAAATATTGTTATCGAAGATAAGAAGGCAGAAAATATTATGTACGAGAGTTATTTAATCCGAAAAATATATTATAAGAAAATATACAAAAATCTCTCACAGTTACAATATAAGGAAATTCGAATGCAATACTGTATTAGTTGTTAGACACTGGTTATAATTTATAAACGTAGGTATAAACCTAAAAATAATATATAATAATACCTATTTTAGTAAAAAAATAATTATATTTTAAGGTCAATAGGTATTTCATTTTTTTTGTGGCAGTAAATGAGGGGCTATATAGGTATTATGCTACATTATTTTTAGGTTTATAAGTTTATAACTGTATACAAGTTTGAACCATTGTCTAACAACTAATACAGCATTGCATTCAAATTTTCTTGTATTGTAACATTGAGAGATTTTTTTTATTTTGCCCCCCTGAAAAATTATCCAAAAATAATATATTTATATATTTATAGTAGTATAAAAAATATACATTAAATATTTAAAATAATTACTTAATATATAAAAACAGTGTGAAGCGTTTGGCTGTTGGTCTAAGAATTATTATTTACATGCAATACCGGCATTTTTAAAAATATTATAAATAAATATATTATTATATAGTGTACCTAGGTATACCTTGTTACGCCTATGTGCCAATTATGTATGTTTGACAAAAATGTTATTACATCCAGTATTCCAGTCTCGAACTTTCGAGTTCTTTGATATTAAAAAAATAATGAAATTTTTATTGATTGGATGCTGGAACTTAGACTAAATCAATTTCACGATTTTATCTAGTTTTTTACGTTTTACATTCTTAACGAAGATAAACCGTTTGTAGTGTTTGCATTGTTATGATTTATTTAATTTTCAATAGTCAGTTATTATATAGGTACAACCATGAACCAGTGCAAATTAAACTTGTTACTAGTACATAAGTTCAAACATCTTGACATTTTTTAAATCTAGCCACTAGAGTCTGGTCAGTCTGGAATTAGTTAGTATAGGTACTGACAGATAGTCATAATTTTTATCATGAATAGCCCTTTAGTTTTTTAGGTACTTGCACATTTAATGGGGTTTGTTAGGACATTAAGCAGTATGATTTTTACTAAAAATAAAATCAATACGTTAGATACGTTAGGCTATAGCCTGTAAACAGATTATATAGGTACCTACCTATTCAATTATTGCCTATTGGTATAAAATTATAGACTATAATCATTCAATTTATTTTACTGGCGTCTCGCTCTCTCGTAGTTTGTTCAGAGACTCAGAGTACTGTATAATTTCGAAGGTTACTATTGTTTTTATTTCGAAATTTATAAAATAACATATTATATATTTTTAATTATTATAACTAATATTAAAATACATACAATAATTAGGTTCTAGTATGTAATAGTTGTAAAAGTTACACAACGTATAGCTAACTTATATGCAATATGCCAATATGCGTATTGTTTCATAGTTTATTGTTAATTATTGCTACCTACTCATTAAATATAATACATCAATACCTGTATGTAAGAATTTATTTTATATGTTTAGAACATGCAACATTATTACTTTAACTGGTTAAACTTAACATGAACATTATTTTATTAATTCATAATAATAATATATAGGTAATGAAAATGTAGGTACATATTCATAAATCATGATATAAAAATGTTAGGTATGATTTGATAACTCAGATGACCTACATAACTAAGCAACCAATAAAAATTAAAATAGTTAAAATATTGTACAAAGGAAAGTCCTTAGTATGATTAGAGGCGTTTTATCATTTTAAGTGCGTGGGTTACACTTGCGTTACAGAATAGTTTTAGTAATTCGCCATCAATCGACAATCACCATTCACCATACACGATCTGTTTGTAGACATTAATATACGCTGGGAAAAGTGGAGCACTATAAAAGTAGGTAAGTACCAAGTAGATTCCCCGAGGACCGCAAAATCGAGTATCAACTATTCTTTAAAATGTATCCAATAATCTAATAAATAATATTTATTTAATAACAATATCTTTGAAGATTAAAATATTGTAATTTCTAAATTCTAATCTTCATGAAAAAATATTATCATTTATCATAGTTTTGCCAAACAGCTGAACCGTTTTGCAAGTATAGATAATAAATATTATGAGATAATGAAATTGGCGTTTGGCAGCACAAAGTATTAATGCCAATACGCCATTAACTATTTAGTATTTAGTATTTGCCATTTGGTAAAACAGGATTGAGAGAAAATTGGTCTTTATTGTGTTTGCTGTTGTTGTAAATTGAGTAATAATTTTATCATGTACTCAGTTATCATTTCGATGTGTTGCACACTTGTACAATTATACTGGAAATAAGATCGACGACTACGAAAATGTTAAAATTCGCTGATAGAATGGAAAAACATCAATAAAAAAAATTGAGGACTTATGATATTTATTCAAACAATTTGATTCTATCAATATGACTGTGAGTTCTGTTACAATATGCCTTTATAATGACATTACATTACGTTGATGCATGTATATTATTGGTAACTAATTGGTAATTTACGTTTATATTATTGTATGTAGACTGAAATGAATGGAGACTTTAGCATTAATGATAACCAGATCAAAGTCCAAGCAGCAAAACCAGGGCAAACTAGTAATGTGAGTACTTAGTTAATCATTTCAAATTAATTATGAACTAATTATTTTAGGTATTTATAAAAATTAATTGATAGGTATCTACTACCTATTATTATTTAAATTATAATTACAATCATCAAACAACTTAATAAAAATTTTCATTTATTAGAATAAACATTACATATCTAAACATAAATCATTTAGGTACCTATGTATTTTTTTTATATAAATTATATTTATTATACTATAAAATTGACAGTTCATAATACTGTATTAGATTTATTGAAATCTCTCTGTTTTCAAATAATCAACGTTTTGGGAATTAACTCATTTACGGTTCATGTTTTTTTTTTTTTTTTATCTTAAATATTCAGTTTTTTTGTCACAAAAACCATTAAAAAATCCAATTACGTAACTATATTTGTTTGACCTTTTTTTCAAGATTTCAATTCATTATGATTACATTTTGACTAATAAGAAGTAGTTGGTAGGTACACAAATTAACAAACTGTATATGTTGGTTAAAATACAGATAACCAACTTATTTAGTGGGAGTGGGATAAAGGTTAGGTAGGTTAGGTTATTACCTTTGTTTATGCAATATGTAAAAAAAAGATTATAAATTAAATTTTAACAAATCATTTTATCAACTAATAAATTTTAAATTATAAATGATATTTTGTGTATTGTATTCTATTTAGTAAATTATCATTATTTTTGAGCATAATAAATTATGTACCTACCATTGATAAAAAACACATTTTAATTGTTATGTAAAATGTATTCATGTAAAAAAATGGCATTTAATACCTGCTGGTCTTTTCAATTGTTTCTGATATTTTAAAATACTAATTTATTTTATCATGATTTAGTTAGTTGGTACTCTAAGTTATCAAAAATAAGAAAATTCCTAAACTTTCTTGATAATTGAGAAAACTAACAAAATAGTGGAAAAACTATTAGGTACACATTATATGTGAAATTTAATATCTTACACACTTCGTGTCTTATTTGAAATCTAACTTTTTTTGTTGGTCAAATGTTTGTCTTTGACAAAAAACTTAAAAATGTAATAAGTATAAGTTCTGTAGAATTTATTCTTGAATCAATATTAAATATGTACATAAATTAATATTGGTATAATAGTTTTCTAAAGCATTTGAAGATTCATTTTTGACAAAAATTAGATATTTAAATAAACAATTAATAAATTATATTGAGTTCATATAAAGTTTTAATGGTTACAATAAAATAGATTTTTTTTCTCATTTAATTTTTATTTTATTTCCTAGGCCTTGATTGAGCTTATCAATGTTTTTGTTTTTGTCAAATTATGTTACTATATATTTTTAATCTTCAATTTGTACAATGTATATCACTAATTAGATTACACATCATATAATCTGTATACCTATTTATCAATTATATTTTAAGGTCACTGAATGAGAAGTTGAGAAATAATCATGTATGGTATTAATTAAAAGTTAATAATTTTATTATTGTATAAGAATGTATGAATGTATAATAATCATAATTAATCTTTTATACTAATTTAAAATAATATCTCAAAATTACACATTTTATTGAAAACAGGATAAATTTCTACATTTTATTCAGATATAATTATAAATAGTTGAATCCATTTATTCATAAAAGATTGAATTAAAATATTTAATTGACGATTTCTCACAATATTATTTAATTAAATGTTATTTTTTTTAGTTTTGGTTATTTTTGTCTTTGGTGTTTCTCGATTTTTTAAATTACTTTTATTAGTTATGTATTTAATTTAAATTTTAATAATTTAATTTAATTGTATATAATATTTAGGACTAGGAATTTATGACATAATTTATTTAAACTTAAAAAACATAATTATTTCAAAGTTGTATAAATTTACCACAAAATTTATTAAATTAAAATGTGGGATGCATTATTTTATACTTAAAATTATATTAAATTATAATAATATATCTCACTCAAATTCAATTGCTCTTTAAACAGAATAATTTGAAGATTTTATGTCAGGGTTTCTAAAGTTTGACATTGTTTATGACAATTATTCAGAATATTACTTCAAAAACAATTATTCAACTGACATTGCCGTGTTAAATTGACTTAAAAATTATAATAAAAATAATCTAATTAGTAGTTTTCATATTTTTATTTATAAAGTTAGTAAGATAAGACCATATTTTATCTACATTTTTAGGACTTACGTTTGGAAATAAGAAATTTTAACAGTTAAGTATTCAAAGGAAAAATTCTGTAAAAAAAACCATTAATTCATTACAATTTTACAGAATTTGTATAACTCATGACTACTATACATACATTTTTAACAAATAAAAGTTCAATATATTTCTTTGGAATATATTTTAAAGTATGAAATATCATTAAGTTGTAAAGATGCAATATAAAAATTACACCTTTATATTCTACATTTCCTGAATCAAATGTTGTATTCCTTTATATTTAAGATTAAAAAATACCAATATAATTACATTTTTATCTGTATTGATTAAAACTGAAAGACTTTCAATTAATAGAAACTATATATTTTCCATTAGTTTTGTTTTTTTGTTTATACACTTTTTTTGATAGATACAAAAGTTTAATTATCTTAAGTTTTGTTAAAATCATTTATTGATTCTTATAGTCATGATTTATGTTATATAAATATATATTTGTATATCTCTTAATTTTAATCTCCTTATTAGGTACATATTTATATAAATTATTATTAATTTAAATATTATGTATTCATTATTAGTTTTTTCTGCATTGTTCACTTACGTCACATAGTATGTGATTATGATAACAAATAGAAGTAGGAGTATATAAATATTTATTTCATAAAGTAGGTACCAAAATGTAATCATTATTTAAATTACAACAGTGAAACTATTAACACTACTTCAATTTATTTAAAAGCTTAAATTCATGATTGTAATATTTTAAGTTAATATATATATTTTTTTATTTATACATTTAGAAAGTAAGTTATATTGGTTTTCATTGAGTTTTTTAAATATGATTTAAGAATTAATCTTATTGTATTTATGTTTTATGAATTAGGTTTAACGCATAAAATAAAACGTTTAAACTACTATAATTTATATATATATATAAAAAAAAAAAAAAACATATTACCACATAATTAAATGTGTAATCTTAAATATCCATGCAAAGAATTCCTTACTATTAATTTGTATTAATTTTTAAACAGTTTTTGTATTTGAAAATTTATTTTTATATTATAGGTAAATTGTGATAAAATGACCATAAAAACTTCCAGAGTTAATGAAGACAAACCACTGTTAACTGGCACAGCTACATTGTACAACCAAAATGGGTAAGTTGGAACCAATATAGCATAATAAATACCTATATCACAGTCAGATTAAAAATTACAGTATTATTATGTTTATTGGCAAATAGGGAGGATATATTGTATCTTTTAAAAAAATTTTGATTTATTTGAAAAGAAAACGATATTCTCTTAGTGTAGTCTTGCACATCCAAACCTTACCATGTAATTAACCATTTCCAATATTTTATTTTACAGAATAAAGTATACTAATTTAATTTATTATGTATGTAAAAAAAAAATAATAACAATTAAAATTACTAGTTAGTAGTTATAATTATTTAAAATGAATACTTGTATTGATATTACAGAAGTAATTTCCTTTCTCCATCTCCTAGAACATTACCTACTACAAACATTTCTTGTAGTCCAATGAGTGAATCATTTGGAAAAAATGGCACTGATGGTGGATCAACATCAGATTATAATCCATTGCTAAACCGACAATTAGAAAATCCAACATCGTAAGTATTTTAACATTTCATTTCATATTGTTAATTGTTAATTTGTAATTTTTGTAATTTGTGTTAATTTGTAGTATGAATTTTTTTTTTAATAATATGCTTATTGTGATTGACAAACAAAATATTCTTTTAAAACAAGTAATTAAAGAATGACTGGACGTTATAATCTAAAATGTTTGTGTTGAGTTATTTGTCAAATGTAGAAATAAAATAAAAAATAATACACAACTTTAAATCACGTGAACCAGGACTTATGATTCACGTGTTATTTAATCATTTTATAATATTTTTATTAAGATAAAAATATTATAAATATGATATAAACTACTTATCTTAAAATGTACAAAGTTCAATTATTTGAATAGGTAGAAAAAATTCAATAAATACCAAAAAGTTATCAATAATATATATCCTAACCGTTTAGTGTTTATATTCAATGGGTTAATTAAGTTTTTATTAATGTATATGTTCCAATTATTATTTATCAAGAACAATTTATCTTAGTTTTAAATCAAGATTACTAAATGTATTATGCATATATATAGTATTATAATTTCTTTTATCCAAAATCAACAATTAATATATTTTGGTACTAAAAATTATATTTCAGTATATTGCATAAATGTATTTTGTTAGTTTATTTTAAATATTAATTTTCTTAATTTTTTATTTGTTTAGGAATTTTGATACCATGATACATTTATTAAAGGGAAATATTGGTACTGGAATTTTAGCTATGCCTGATGCATTCAGAAATTCTGGATGGCTTGTAGGTTTAGTATGTACAGCACTTTTGGGAGCTGTTTGCACACATTGTATGCATATGTTGGTATGAATATATGAAATTTATTTCAATAGTTCATTATATTAAATTTTATTTTTAGTAACAAGTTGACTGTAATTTATGTTTAGGTACGGTGCTCTCATGAGTTGTGTATAAGAACACAAAGACCATCTCTTTCATTTCCGAATGTTGCAGAAATGGCGTTTGAATATGGTCCACCCAAATTACAGAAATATTCATCTGCTGCTAGTAAATTTATTAATACTTTCCTAGTTATGACTCAACTCGGCTTTTGTTGTGTCTATTTCTTGTTTGTAGCAACTAATTTACAAGAGGTAAATAATTGAAAAAAAAAATTAGAATTGATTAATTACAACTTAAATATGTTTAGGTGATAACTCATTACTTTTCTATTAAAATGTCGGTTCAATCATATTTGCTTATACTATTGATACCAATGATACTTTTAAATTGTGTGAAGAGTCTGAAGTACTTGACTCCGGCATCATTTTTAGCAACCATATTGACTGTAATTGGATTAGGAATAACTTTTTTCTACTTACTTCAAGGACTTCCAAAAACATTAAATGTTAAAGCTTTTTCATCTTGGCAACAGTTACCCCTTTATTTTGGGACTGCAGTATACGCATTTGAGGGCATTGGAATGGTATATTATAATTTTAAATCTACAAATAAAATACATTTAACAGTACATTGTAACTATGTTTTAAATACACATTTTATGAATAGGTTTTACCATTGGAAAATAACATGAAAAATCCAGAATCTTTTGGTGGAATGACTGGTGTTTTAAACACTGGAATGGTCATTGTAACATGTTTGTATACATCAATTGGATTTTTTGGATATTTGCGATATGGTGATGCTGTTAAATTAGGAAGTATTACATTGAATCTTCCTGCTGAAGATTTGTAAGTAAAACATGTTTATTTAAACTGCAGTTAGTTAACATCAATTAAAATTATTTTATAGTTATAAAAAATCAAACGATTACTCTAATTATAATAGTTATTTTCATTTTAAAAAGTTATTAAAAAGCGATCATTCGTATTCTTATTTCTATCTAAGTAATTTATCAATTCACATTTGAGAAATTAAACATATTACAATATAATGAATGTCTAATTTTATGTAATAATAAATCTTTAAAATCAAAAACAATGTTTTTGTTAACCTAAAGGTTATCTATAATATTTAAATAGTTTTATGATTTTTAAATGTATTAATTTATATGTACAATTTGTACATTTGAGTTACAGATATAAATCAATTGTTAAAATTTAAATTATCATATAGAATTATCTGTTCTAACAATTTAAACTTTATGCTTTAATCAATAGTAAATTGATGTAAAAATAATCATCTCTTAAAATGTACAGATTAAAAATATATGAATTAAAAATAGTAAGGCTTAATAAGTAATCTTATTTTGTTCTTTTTCAATTTAAAAATTTTAAGTTTTTTCATTAATTTTATCAATTTTAACAATGGTACCCACTGACTGACAATTAATAATGCTAGTATTTTAACTATTTTAATAGTGATTCATATTACTGAAATTATACAACACATAAATAACTAACCTATACATACATAATACATATACTATATATACATACCTCATTATACTAATTCAAAAATTTTGTTCCATAAGCTTGATAAGACCATTGAACTATTCAGCATGTTGTTATAAGTATTTTATAATGAGTATAAAATATTAAATAAAATACTATATTTTTTTTTTAGTTTATCAAGATTAAAAAAGTAACTTAAATTAGGGGCGCCATTTAAATTTTTAAATAGGGCTGCAAATTTTTTATCTGGCCACATTTTCCACTTCTAGACCACAGTTATAATAATGCAAATTGAAATATTGTCATGCATGGGTTATTTCAGACTTATACTAGAGTTTAGGGATAAAAAATAAATCTGCAAAAACTAATAAAAAGAGAACCCTATGCTCCCACTTATGATTTCTACCTCATAGATTGTAATTTATAGTAGTAATCAAAAAGCTACTTTTTGTATTTATTATTATGCTGTTATGTATTTAGTTTACATTGTCATCTATAAATTTGTATATCATTAAATATTAACATTAATATTTTAAAGTGATAACACTAATAAAAGGTATAATATTACGATTATAGAAATAAATAAGATAGTGATAAATATAATTTTAAATTTTAAACTGTCTATTGCATTACTTATAAATTATATTTATATTATATTATTTAATTTGATTTAATTTAATTAATACATAGGCGCCAGCATAAAATTGTGGCAGGCCAATATGGTACGGGGAAAAATAGGACCACCAATATTATACCTTGTGATACTCTTAATGACACACTTAACTTTGGTAGGACAGATTAAAAATTTGGGATTTTGAAATGGAAATATATGTACTACTAAAAAAAATAGCATTGTATATGGTTTAAACTTTAAAATTAATTTTAAAGTTTTAAAGTTAATTTGTTTTAACAAATCTATTTAATGTATGTAAGGTATTATACATTTTATATTTTTAATTTAAGTTATAATTTATATTGCATTTATAATATTTATCCTGTGATCTTACTTTTTGTGTATAATTTATGAAAAAATAAAATACTAGTTAATCTAACGGGGCATTTAGTTTATTTATATGATTTTTTTATTATTATTATTTTTATAATCTGAAATCTGGTTAACAAATACTATTTAAGTAAATTCTTATATAAATTTTAAATACATTAAAAAATATATATTAATCATTCATTTTTTTGGATTTATTAACAAAAATTTTTCAGGTTAGCTCAATCTGTCCGGGCAGCAATGGCATTTTCAATATTCTTGTCTTATGGCCTTCAATTCTATGTTCCAATTGGTATTATATGGCCTGCTTTAAAAGGATATTTTCACTCACAATCTAGTCAACGTAATGCTGAATTGAGTATCAGAGTGTTTCTCGTCACACTAACATGTAAATATTATAATGAATATACTTATACTATATTTGTGTTCTTAATTTATACTCTGTCTAAGAGAACATGCCACGGCCTAACATAAATCAGTTATTTTGCGCATCCCCTCGTGACACTTGCATAGTGGAATCAATCTTAATAGCAGGTTATCACACAGGGATGCGCAGAATCAATGTATTCTCTCACTAGACAAAATATATATTATAGTTTTAATTCAAATATATTGTTTACTTAATACTAAAATTATTTTCTTTTCATAATATAGTTGCTTTAGCCGCTGCCATTCCAAACCTATCAGCAATAATTTCATTAGTTGGATCATTTAGCAGCTCTGCACTAGCTTTGATCTTTCCACCTATTATAGAAATCATGACATTCTGGGATCATTGCTCTGGTAAAGAGTTTACACTGATGTTAATTAAAGATATTATTATTATAATAATCGGTTTTCTTGGATTTGGTTTTGGATCTTATGCTAGTTTATGGAATATTATTGAACCCATAAGCAGTTAATTTAGCATTTTGTACAAAAATGCTTCAAGTATCCACCAGTATTTCAATTATTGATCTTAATAATTTATTGTCTTCCTATATTAATTATAGTTTTATTTTTATTAATTATACGAAGTAGATATTTGTGTTTAACTACTAAATACTTTGAGTATTTGTTTTATAGTAAAAAAAAAAAAATCATTATTTTCAAATTTTTTTTATTTGAAATAACAATTGCATAATATTTAACTTATTTTTATGCTACATTATTTATCATTAATGTTTGCTGGTATCAAAATGTATTTTAAATGGTATTAATTATCATCTACTATTATATTTTTAAAACGTATTTTTAATGTAAGACTTATGAAAACGTATCAACGATTAAGTTCATAGGTACGTCTTCAGTTCTTAAAATTGTATACTTCGTTTTTTTGCCTGTTTGATTTTAATTAAACTATTAAATTATTATAACTAAATGTTTTACTCTAAACAATATAATCTCACTTTTTTTTTAACCACCTACGATTATGTGATTATTAGTTTTAATAGTTATTGTTAAAAGTTGGATTTTTTAAGACTAGGAAAAAAGTCATAAGATATACATTCCTATGTAACCAAATATCTGTTGCTTGATAATTATACATTTTAATTAATAATATTATAACTGGATTTTGTATTATTGTATTTGAGAATAATAAAAATAAAAATAAATATGATGACATTTTAATAACAAATACAGTAGATTATTAAAAATAAAAACAGAAAGAACAAATAAATTATTTAGAGAATATAAATTTAACTAATGTAATCAATATTTTGAAATATTAAGTTCAATAAATTGGAGATTACTGTATTCAAATCTATAGTAAATTAATGTATATTAAATAAAATAAGTGGATTTGTAATAAAATTAGCATAATATTTCATATTATATTAATTTATTTGTTGTTATTTTCAATATTATAGTGTTTAATTCATTATATTTTATATCTTCGTTACTCTGTCCTAAGCTTTAAATGTTTACTCTAACAATATTAGCACAACATATTTCTTTTATAATTTATATTAAACACTGTTATTATTATTATTATATTATATAATATACAAATTATACATATACGTTATATAGTTTATATTTAAGATTTACAAAAATATTATTATCATTAATATATTATTAAACTATGTTCAAGACAATTTTGTCTTTCATGTTAATTGTATTATTGGATTATAAGAAAATCATGACAATAAATTTGCAACTAAGATTTATTTTTATTTCATTTTTTTTTATTATTATTATTGTAAATTAAAAATAATAAATAACTGTTGGTTGAAAAATAATAATACTCAAGACAATCTATAGTTACTTATTATGATCCAGGTTTTGATGATTGGTGTCTAATGTTTGCTTTTTATTAAATTTGTTTGCTCTCTGTTGTAGACATTGAAGAGTTGAAAAATTGGGGTACTTGTGCAGTTGTGTGTTATCACGGTTAATATCAAAAAAGTGTGAAAACAATTAATTTATGTATGAAATTGACAATAAACAAAACAATTTTCAATAATGGTAGAAGTCTTTAGTCTAATTTATTAAACTCATGGGTACACATAACATTTAAATTCATGTAAGTGTATGAGTTTATTTCATGTGCATTTTTCAATTATTTGACAGGTTTATTATTACACGTGAAGTTTTATTTTCAATGCATTTGCATATTTTAATGGTTTCTACTTTCTATACAGCAGTGATCAATAATCAGTTATTTATTTTGAATATGGAGCAATTACTTTATCCCCCCTGTCTTTTTACAATACTACTGCTTATAAAACATTTATTTTTAGAATAAGTAGATATATTTTTAATTAATAGTTTTTTACAGCAACTATAAACATATACATATATATTTTTTAATGTGTTGTTATAATTTAATGCGTTTAATAAGTATTGTATTTTAAATACATGTGAAATAAATATCCGTTATTTATTAATTGATTACAAGTAAAAAAAACTCGTAATCACGTGACTTAAATACATAATACATATTTAAATCTGAGAGCTGTGGTATATATTCAGGCCTTATAAAATAGTATTATGTTATTTTTGGCAGTAAAATTTAGTAAAAAACTCATATCAATCATAACTAAAATATTAAATCATTATAATATATTATGATTATTACTTTAAAGTCGGTAATAAGTATACTGCTTAAGTCTTCAAAAATATAAACCTTCAATAATTTTACATAGTGGTTTTTAAGATAAAAATTAATATAAAATTATTAAAATAGATCAATGTAAATGACAATAATGTGATACTGGTAGGTAATTTATTAAAGTATACAATATTTTAGAATACTTGTATCAACTCCATATGGTTATTTACAAATTAATTTACAATATTTAGATAAGTTAATACATAAAATACAATTTTCATACAATAGAATATATTTATTTATAATTTATTTTATACTACAATTATTTTAGAATCGTATTTCAAAAATAATGAATAAAATGGTTTGTCATTTTGTGTATAATTTTTTTTTTCAATATACTTGTTGCATTTTCCTTTTTTTCTCAATGTTTGCAGGATTTTTAATCTGAAAATGTTTAAATATTTTGTAAGATTTATTATTAAAAGTAACAGAATTCATAAAGTTAATATAATATAGTATAATTCATATATGAAAATAAATAACTGTTTTTATGCCAAAAAATAAAAATAATTTACTTTAAAAGAAATTTTAAAATTATTGTACATAAGTGCATAACATAGTTCAAAACAAAATTTAAAAATACTCTATAAATAATAATCATTGAAATTAATGAAGTTTTTTCTGTTAAATTTTAGTAATAAAAATGTGGGCAAATGGGTACTGCTATATAGTAGGTGTCGAGTGGTTCACTGTTATGCATATTGTGTTAAATTTGAATTCAATGATATGTCATTGCATGAAAAACAAATCTGAACGGAGATGACATATATCATTAAGTACATTTCGTGATAAATTGTTAGATATTATTATTGAAGTAATTTATTTTACGATTAATATTATCAATTATGGTAGATTGATTTAATTTTTGCCAGAAATAGGATTAATTGTATTATTATAATAATATATTTATTTATACTAACTTTTGAACTAAAACTGCTTAACCGTCTTAACCATAAAACAGTATAAATAGATAATATCTTAAAAGTTAAAATTAATTTATATATTTTGAAAATGTTATTGTGTTTAGTAAAATGTATAACAAAGTAACCATTGTTATTCATTATTTAAATATGTAATTTTATCCAAATTTGAACTTTGAATGTCAATAAAAATACATTTTTTTATATTTTTTAGTTCTAGTATAAATTACTTATGAGGAATCTTGTATTACATTTTTAAAGTATAATAAAGGAAATATTTTATTATTTACAATTTTAAAATTTTACTATGTATAATATGAATATTATAACATAAATACTTGATAAAATTTTCAAGTTACATAAATTATTCATTTTTGAATTATAACCATATTATTATTTATACATATAAATATAACAGAAATATTTAAAATAAGAATTAAATAAAGTATATTACCACTTCAACAACTTCAGATTATCTTTGGTTTACTGTATGTTGTCTCTCGTTTCAAGCTTTTTTTTCTGTATTTCTTTCAGTTATCAAAGTTCTAGAGAACACACTAATTTTCTTAATGTTTCCTATTATATTTTGACTTTTTCTTTACACTCAGAAGACAATAATTGTCTTTTATAATTATAATTATTATAATCTCTTAATTTTGATTTTTATAAGTGGATAAAAATCTAAAACAATTAAAATACAACCAATGTTGTTAATAATCAAACCAAATGCATATTATAAATATAGTAATATTATGATGTAAGTTTGTAAACCTACTGGGTTTTAAGATTTTTCAATATCGTCTACATGCAGGTACTTGAATAATGTACATTATAAATAAATTATAAAATAGTTTTACATTTTAATAGATTACTAATAACGACTGACTTAAATTGTAAATCAAAATCAATTCTAATCAATGATGAATCCCTCCAGTTTCATCGCTATAAATTCAAATCTTTTTATTTTATACTACAGAATAAAATTAGTTACTTTATAAATTATAACTTATGTCCTTCAAGATAATTATTTTTCAAAACTATTAGTGAATTAGAAGCATAATTGTAATTGTTATAATGATACTATTTTATAATATTTTTGTGGTTTATCAATATTTGCTATTTTATATTAACAGTTCAATTAATGTTCTTTTTTCTTTTTAGTTGTTTACTAATGGAATAGTATTTAGAATGAAAGAAAATTCTAAAACAAAAATAAGTTAGGTTTGGTTGAAACATGATGGAAAGAATTATAAAATGGGAATGATTGAATCTGCTATTGATATACCTAATAATGTTTTATGTTTGTAATTATTTTTTTTCCATTTAAACTAAACTTCTATCACATTTTCTGACAATTGAATTTAAATTATAGACTTATGAAAAATAAAAAAAATAATATAACTATCACATAATGCATAAGTAATAAACCAAGTTCAAAATTATACATTTTACATTTTGTACAGAGATTTTTATACACATCGTTCTGTACAATTTTGTTATACAAATAGATAGATAGTACAAGTTACATAACACATTTTGCAATATAATATACAAATTGCTAAATATAAAAATATATTATTTTACAAATTACTTTAATTAATTTTAACTACAATCATGCTGGTTTTCACATAACAAAAAATTACTTCAAATATTTTATTAGATTACTAATTCTAATATGCTGTCATATTTGATGAACTATTTAAATATTTTATATTTCATATTTATGATATTTAATTTTGTTATAATACTGATTTATACCTATTTTATATTTATATTTATATATAACCTAACCTAACTTGTAGAACTTATCTACTTTGTACAGTTTGTGATGCATACACAAATCTCAGTATAGATTGCTATAAAGATGCAAATTTTATTAAATTATATTTTATTTAATCGCATATGGACAGGAACAGCCACACGAGTAAATCTTGTAAAATGGGGCATTGAGGAGAACCCAAGATGCGACTGTGAAGAAATACAGGACGACGAGCATCTACTAAAATGCACGAATGCATTATATAATATGCAAAATAAAAATGATTTGTTTAATACATTGACTGTTCGAGTAATCGATTTTATAAAATATTGGTCAGAGATAGGTATATAAGTTTTGTTGACCATACGAGAAGAAGAAGTATAAATTACGATATGTACAATTTCAGACTTATGGAGCATAATAATATGCAACCGAAATTATTATAATTAGATAACATTATTAAATATACAGTCTAGATATAGTCTACTCTACTTTTAGTATTTACTTTTATGAGCTCTGCTTATAAAATGTTAGTTCCAAACAGTTATCTTGTTAAATTGAAATGGTGTTCATATTTTCATTACTCAGGTAAATACACCTTTCGAATATGAAAATTAACAATATACTCCAAATTATCCCTCTGTACGCTAATAGCAAAAGGATCTGTAGGATGGAATGTAAATGCAACTAGTCTTCTACGGTCTTGTGTTGGTCTGTTTCTTGATACACTGGTATACAGACAAAAACTTAGTGTTCCCAATTCCCTTGAATAAAACCTTATTAACATACAAACAAATAAAAATCTAATTTAAATTAGGTATATAACTTGAGAGAAAAAATGGGAAATGATTTAATCTTACCTTATTGGGTATTCACCGACAACTTTAGGTCTTTCCATAGGTGACACCCACTTTTCATCGTAACTATAAAGGGAAGTATCTAAATATGGAGAGCAGGAAAATGATTGTGCTGCTATTGGCAATTGTCCCAATATTCGTTTGTTCGCCTCCATTGTACCACCAAATCTAGCATTTAGCATTGTATTTTTAAATTTTTCATGAGATTCCCTAAAATATAACATTTTAATAAATTTAATATAAAGTAAATATTGCTAAATTTACTAAATATATTGCTGAATAATAAACTAATATACCGTGAATAAATATTATTTGATGGTGAACAAGGCATGAATCCATCTGGGTTTAAATAGGGATTACGAAAAGTATCACAAAAATATTCATAACCATGTAATAAATCACTAGATGTATTTTGATAAACATTTAATACCTAGGCACAAAAACACAAATAAAATATCATTAAGATTAGTTAAATGTATATAGTATTCGAAAAGTAATTTGTTATGATCCAATATGTCAGAGGTGGAGTGGTAACATACTATGTATCTTAATATTGCTTGGTGGCCTGTTGGTTAAATAAAGAATGGACTGTCATTTAGTCCAGAAATATTGTTATCTTTTAGAGTAACAGTGGCTCAACTGAGGATGTTGCTTCAACACCATCAACTTAATTTTAAGCACTCCTGTGTCACAAAAAGAAATGAACCAAATCATTAAATAAATTTCCATTTGAAAGCCACTTCAAGCCGATTGAAGCTTATTACAGACGTACCATTTACTATCCCATTATTCAATTATTGATACAATTATTAATAATTTAGAGTTTAGGTTTTCTAATGAAAATCGTTAGATGGCTAAAGATATTGAAAATTGTATGAACATATATTATTAAATGTATCAATATTTTATTGATCATTAAAATGTATATATTAATTAAGTAATTAAATAATGTTAAAAACTTAAAAACTTTTTTATAATTAATAATTTAATGATTTCAGGCCATAATAAATTCTGATACGGAATACTTAAAAGTTGATATGCTTGTTGAAAACAACTGTCTAAAGATGGCAATAAAAAGATAATAAATAAAGAAGTATTTCCAAACATGTAAAAGTTAATGCAGAATGCAGTTTGTATTGGTAAAACATATTAGTTCTACAGTATGTAAACTAAGTTTTTTTTTTCCACAAGGAGATTGAAAATTTGTTCAAAGCAATATGTTACAATAGTGTTTTATTTAAGTATTATTTTCATAATAAACTAATAATTACCTAATATTTTAGGTACTTATATTATGATAATTGATATTAAGAAATAAATGTGCAATGATCAAAATGATATAATGTTCAGAATTATTGATCTAATCAAACATTTAAAATATCTACATTGATGTGAATAACAGTAAAATTGATAAGCATGTCTCGAAAACACTAAAAGTAGCTTAAAATATATTTTTATAGGTAAGAATTTTAGATCCATTCCACTATATTTAACTCCTGATATACTCAAGTAATTATTACTAATTATAATATTTTTACATTATAAATTAGTTAAAACTTTAATTAACATAATTGTATTAGTATATTTAATCTATGCTTTTATTATATTTGAAATTAAGTTCACGACAATTATAGAGTTATAATTCAAATCTTTAATTGCCTAACTAAATTTACCGTAGCCGTAGTCATATTGTAGATCATAAAAAATGATGTTTGAGTACTTGGTTCCTGAATTTTAGCTGTGACCACGTCTTCTGATGCATATCTGATAAGAATATTGTCTACATCTAATAATTGCATTTTCCACATTCGTAATGACATAAACTGCAAAACATTAATTATCAATGATTTTGATATAATTTAAGTTATACACTGCTTGGCTTACTTGATCATAAAATTGATAAAATCTCCTAAGAGGGTATGGTGATCCATTTTGCTTGGATTCATGTTCAGCTTTTTTATATAAAAACACCATTAGTTTGTTTTTTAATCCATTGATAAATGTTTCATTATGAGCTTTATAATCTTCTGCAATCATATCTGTGTGCACTGATGAAATAAACGCAAAATCATTTTCAAAACAAAATCGACCAATTTTTCTTATTAAACAGAAACGGTTTTGGGTAAGGTTGTAAACATGAATTATTTGATGTTGAACAGATAAAATTGCAAGTACATTTTTTAATAGGTAAACGCCTTGGTTATGAGATAAAGATATTTTATCAGCCTTAAAATGTAAGCGGTGACTAACAGCTCCTTTTTTTATGTTGATTAAATGTATAGTATAATTTTCTAAGGGCAATAATAGATTAGGACTCACAGATTCATTATTAGTAAAAATATCATCATAATCAAGAACAACATTATGAGCAATAGGTCCAACAGAACCCAAAATAGCATAGAAACTATCATCTGAGAATAAACTACATTCTCTATTTAATTGTTCTCCTTCTGCTGCTACTAATATCCGAAACTTCAGTTGAAAAAGACTTTCAAATATTCGCTTACGTACAACATCACCATCATTGTTTTGACCAATACAATTTCCTTCATAATTCTTCAGCAACTTGGCTGCCATTGAACATCCTAAATATGCATACACCTCAATATACAATTGGTCTTGAGAAAAAGCTATGAAATGACGGCCATCAGGAGTGAATTTTCTTAAAAAACATGGAGGCTTCTCAACGTTTATAACTGTACAATTGGGGTTTAAGATTTGGTATGTAGTTTTGATAAAATTCATGCGTATTTTATGGCCGTTTATTTCCCGATCATACAAAGCGCGAAGTAGATTATTAGGAGTCACTTTTTTTTTATTAATAAACTCGTTTTCTGTGTTCATTTTATTTAATCTATACGGACTCTAGTATTTTTCACGGAGCTTAAAATATTATAATATTTGATCATAAATTTTGGAAGGTACATATAAACAATATGCAAAAATGATCCATAGTGAATATAATATTGAATCAAAACAGTTATAGTTATAAGTTTATGATTGAAAAAAAATTATATTTTATAGTTAATATTAATTAATTTATATATTATGATTAACATAAATTTATCATTTTATTTTTATTAACAAAAAAATAAATTCAAAATTGAAAAGGTTTTAAGTAGTAAAAGTACAAAACAATCAGTAATTTATGATTATTTGATAATAATATTTATTTATGTTAATTCTTTATCTTTCAGTTGCACTGAACCAAGTACCAACACAGAAACGTAAATACCTAATAGATCAACACGTAGTTCTGTATTCAGTAAAGTTGTAAACTTGTGGTTATTCATATTTGATAAGGAACGTGGACTTATAATGAAATAAAATGTAAAAAAAAAATGTGAAATTCGTAATTAATAACACAGAATTCTGTGATAGTAAGTAATAACATTTAATAAATACCGCTAAATGAGTATTAAGTAATAACAAATATTTTATAGTAATTATAAAAACACATGTTTGTATCATTATTTAATAATGATTAATAATAATACTATTTTTAATATTTTAAAAATGTAACTCATTAAATATTCCATTTTCAAAGAATAACTCAAATTGTAAGTGTTACCTTCTAATTTTTAAAAAAAATTGTTTCATCACTTAATTACATTGTATATAATAATCATTACTAGATACCAATCCAGTTTTAGAAGTTATTTATAATTAACATTTGTATTTATTTTATAGGACAATTTATCAACATTTGTGTGGATCTAATTATTGAATATAGGTGAGTAAATTTATAAGAAATCCCTAAACATTATGTCACATTTGTCACAAAATATGTATCCAAAGAAAGTGGATTTTATTAAGCAATTTATGAAGTTTTATTCTTCTTGGCAAAACAACTTATCAAACAATGTACAAACCTTCAAGAAAACTATGCCAAATTTGGAAAACAAATTTAAAAACATTTCCAAAAAAACTCATCCTCATGTAGAACACATCCAAGGTGATTTTGAAGTAGTAAAATCTGTTGGTCAAAAACCAGTATTTAAATTCAAACCATTACCATTAAATATGTTGAGTAAGGTCAAATATTGCCTTAAAACTGATAATTTAACTAATTATTGTGGTGATCGTAGTTATTATTTTATTGGTCCATTGGCTAAAATTGAGCATGCTCTTGTTCAGTACACATTAATAAAATTAATAAAAAAAGGTTTCAAATTAGTTTCAGTTCCAGATATATTGCCAGATGAATTAATTGAAAGATGTGGAATGGACACAGCTGGAGAAAGAAATCAAGTTTACACACTTCATAATAATTATTATGGCAATAAATGGTGCTTATCTGGAACATCTGAAATGGCTTTAGCTGGGTCTTTAATGAACAAAAATGTATCCAAAGATAAACTTCCTTTAAAATTGTGTTCAGTTAGTCGTTGTTACAGAGCTGAAGTATCCAGCATTGCTGAGGAAAAAGGAATTTTTAGGGTGCATCAGTTTACCAAAGTTGAAATGTTCGGAGCATGTTTACCTGAAGAATCAGAAAATATGGCTCTTTATTTTCGAAATATTCAAGAAGACTTATTACAACCACTTAATTTACATTATCGGGTATTAGATATGGCCAAACACGAACTTGGAACACAAGCATATCGTAAATATGATATTGAGGCATGGATGCCAGGAAGTAATAAGTATGGAGAGATTTCAAGTTGTAGTGATTGTACAAATTATCAATCTGAACGACTGGGTATTCATTCAGACGGAACTTTTTTACATACTGTAAATGGAACAGCGTGTGCAGTTCCCAGGTTAATTATTGCTCTTGCTGAAACTCATCAAACAGTTGATGGATCACTAACATTACCTGAAGAACTTAATGATTATGTTGTAGAACAAAATTTGTTTAAAAATAAATCTACTTTTCCTAAATTTACTCCTGTACAAGCACATCGATATAAAGTGTAAAATGTATGTTAATGCTATGAGTTATTATTATATAAACAATTTAGTCATGTACCTATATAATATACTAAGCAGTGTGAATTGGTTACTTAAAAATATAAATTATAATTGTATTTAAATCTATTTTTTTATTTTTACTAATTTAATCAATATTGAATTTTACAGTTATTACACAATATGGAAGAAATCACTATGCTACAATCAATGTTAAACATATTAAATAGTAAACATTCTAAAAAAAAAAAAGCCATTATAGAAGCACTGCCTATACTATTAGATACCTATGATGTATATGAAGAAATAGATGTTTACAATTTAATTGTGACTAATGCAAAAAACTTGTGTTTTCAAGTTTTTGATCCTCAGTTGGAAAGTTTAGCATGGAAAGATTCAGATGTATCATTAGATGATTTAAAACCCTTGTTAACTTATTTCATTAATATGATTAAAAAACAAAATAATTCTGATATTATTCAATTATTTGAATACAGTATAGAATTAATAAATAAAGTTGATTTCAAAAATTGTTCCAATGAAAGAATAAGAAATATTGGAGTTTTTATGCAGAACATATTTATGCCGGATAATGGTAGTATGGATGATAACACAGAACTTAATAATTTAAGAAATACATTAATAAATATACTCAATGAACCATACCTAAATAAAAATAAATTAGATGCCATAGTAATCTTATTGAACAACATTGTATCAACTAATTATATACCTATTTTATGGAAAAATTTTAAATCTATGATTCAAGTTCATCCGAATCGTATAATGAATTTACTATTCAACATGCAAACTTTATTCTTTGATTCTTCGTGTATTGGTGTTATTTTGAATGATGATGATTTTTGGAGTCTAACATGTAATTTATTGACCTGTGAAAATAATGTTATCAGAACTTATAATAATGTCATACTTAAATTAGCATGTTCCCAATTATTAAATGAAAATGTAAATTACCGTCCTAATAAAAGTAAAGAACAATACATGAAAGTTTGGAATGATTATATGGTTGTAATGGAAACTCTAGAAAATACTCAACAACATTTAACTTTACCAATTCTGAGTACTGCTAAAAAACTTGCATTAAACAAAACTGATGATGATTATGATAATTACAATTTACCTTTAAAATGGATTACAGCTATGTATTGTAAAATGTCTAAACACAGTTCCAAATATGTTGTCTTAGCAAGTATAGACATCATCACAAATATGCCAATAATATCATTAAAAACTGAACAATTATTACTGTCATTTGTTAATTCATTAAATAATGTGTTTCTATACAAAATGTCAAGTGAAATTTTTTTAAATCAACCTCAATTGGAAATTATATTGTCATTATGGTTTAATAAACTTATGATGTCTAATGATGGTCACGATGTATTTGGCATATTTTTATTGTATCTGCCTACTATTAAGTGGTCAATTGTACCTTTAACATATTTGATGAAATCATTAGCTGATATTTCAATAGATCGTCCTTTCAGACTTAATATTATTGATCATATACTCAAAATAAAGTGTATCATCGAAAAAATGCCAAATTCTTATTTGAAAACTATTGTATTAACATTTTTGTTTACATTTACTTGTAAATTTACTTTTGACCTTAATACTGAATTTAATTGTGATTTATTTGATTGTATAATCATGTACCAAAATGAAACAAAATCTATGAAATATATAATGAATTCAATTCAAAAAATAAATGATTTGAATTATTTAGACAAGCAATTATCACAACATATAAATGAAAAGAATAAAATGTATTCGACATCTATTGGACTAATAGTTTTATCAAATATTTTCAGGGATTCTTCAATTAGCAT
The DNA here is from genome assembly GCA_009835225.1 of Aphis craccivora. Lineage (NCBI taxonomy): Eukaryota > Metazoa > Arthropoda > Insecta > Hemiptera > Aphididae > Aphis > Aphis craccivora. The sequence goes on from VUJU01001870.1 coordinate 32,884, forward strand.
AAAAAAGTTGGATGAAATTTTTTGTAAGACAGTAGATTTATCAGATCAATTGGAATTTTTAGAATGTTTATTGGAAGTTGAAGAACGCTTTGGCAGATATGACACTTCTGTTGGTAAAATATTGAATAAACACATTTGGCCAATTATTACACGTTGGGTTGAAAATTGTTTTCAAGTATTAGAAGAAAATCCTTGTGATGATCAAATTATTAGTCGCTTTCTAGACAAAGTTTTATCTTCAAATCGAATAATAAATAATACAAATTCTATGAATATTTGGCTTAAAAAGTGTTATTCTATTCTTACAAATCACTCTGGCAATTATTCTATTTTAGCAATATATAGTTGGATTGGTAAATATGCAACAAAAAATTTTTTTGAAGATACATTAAAAAAGGATTGGCTATCTTTTACTAAGTATTTCATTGATACTGGTTTTTTTTTCATTAAAAATCAAGATTTTTATCATTCAAGAAAACCAGGAATGCATCAAATTCCCCAATTGGATATAATTAATACATTTTTCCAGCATTCTACAGTACCCAAAAAAGAAATGTTAGATATTCTTGAATGGTTAATGGATAAAACTTTGGAACGTCATGATTTATATTGGAGTATATATTTTTCAACTGCTGAGTCATTTTTATGCAAATTTCCAATTCAAGAGCATTCTCATTTAGTAATACAATTCGTTCAAAATTGTTGGGACTTTTTAGTTGATTGTCGAGTATCTTGTTTTCCAAATGCTACCAAAAGTTTTATTAAAATGGCTTTTCATTATAATTTGTTACAAGAAGAAAAATATAAAACATTTGTTAAACATCAGGTAAACTATTTAAACTATTTATTAAATATATTAAGCCTATTATTATATCAGAGTTTGTAAAGATATTTTATTTTACAGGTTATCCAAACTCTTTTAACTGAAAAATGTCGTTATAAATTTAGTGTTTGTTTCTCATTACTTCTTCTTCAATTTTTAGAAGAAGATCGATCCATTAATATTTTAGAATTGAATTTTTTAATATCTGAATTTTTTGCTAAATGTTTATTATTTAGTATTGATCGATATGGTGCTATTAAGTATGTATTAAAATTAATTATATTATTGACACTTATTTTAAGCTATTCATTGTTTTAGAATTGAATGGGACACAATTGAATACGTAAGAACATTGAATGATTCTTTTCCAATAATCAATGATATTTCGTAAGTTTTGAAAGTAATCATTGCACAATTATATTATATCATAAATGATTCGTATTATTATTATTTTTATTTTTCAGAATTGAGTGTTTGCCTGATGATAAATATTTACGTTTTAATATAATTAAATGCTTGTGCAAATTAAATTCAAATATGTTATGGAAAAATGTTTTAAATATAATTATTAAAACAGAGTCATCTTTAAAAGATAGAAAATTTTTTCATAACTCTAAAGCATACCGCTTAAAACAACGGGTTGTACAAGTTTTGCTTATTGTTGCTTGTGATAAACAGCATGAGGTATTAATAATAATTATTCAACAATATATAATAACAAATAATAATTAATATTATTTTTTAGTCATTCATATTTGATGAAAATATATATAAATGGTCATTAGCAAGTTTAAAAGAAGTTTCTCACATACACAGTGTTGCATATCAATTAATATGGTTATTGGTTTTAATATATAATAAATGTCCAAGTTCTTATGACTTTTGGAACGACTTCAAAAGTGTAAATATTTATATACTATAAAGAAAATAGAAAACCTATAATTCATATTTGAACATTATTTATAGGCTCAGGAAAATCATAATTATATGTGCAGCCTTATATCCATGGTATATCACTTACACAAAATAAAGAATAGCAAACAATTCAATATTGATGCTAAAAAGAATCTTTTACCTTTATGCTTTTCAAATGGTTATAAAATACGGTTTTATGCCCAGGTAAATATCTTATAGAACCATTTATAATTTAAATATATATAACTTATATTATTTAGAAATTATATTTATTAATTCACAAAATAAAAAGTCATCCAATTATTATAAGTACTGTATTATAAAGTAGTTTTGTACTTGTATAATAGTAGTGGATAAAGATTTTATCCATATTTGATCTATCCACTCCAACTTTGTAGTATCAAATATGCATAGGCATATTATAGCGTTCACGGGGTGTGCAGGGTGTGCAGCTGCACATCCTGCAAAAACTTATGTCTACTTTAAATTTTTGATGAAAAATTGTTTAATTATTTAAAACTGATTATTGAGAGTAGGTTAGTATGTGTAGTATATTATGTAAATTAATAATTGTCTTTATTTTATACAATGCCTAGTCAATAGTAATATTATTAATTTAATTAGTATTATTATTAATTTAGATCTAATATGCGTCTAAATTTGTCTAATAGCGTCTAAAAAATTTAAATTTATTATAAACTAATTAATATAATATAGAGACATTATTTATCTAACATAATTGTAGTAGGTCAAGTAACCCATTTAAAACACTTTTGCACACTCTGTGAAAAATTCTTGTGGACCCCTATGTAAATATGTATAGTTAATTATTAATTTAGTATTTATATTAGTCTTATTATTATATTATGTTTTAGTCAACAATGTTTACATTATGTTCTAATAACCCTGAAGAAGATGAATGGTCATTATTATGTGAATCTATGGGAAATATAATAAATCAAAATGAACAAACTAAAAAGTATGAAAATCCATTTGACGATTTTTTCTATCAAGAATTAGATATGATACATTCTTTGTCTTTGAAAGTTAGTAAACCTTGTTTTATCCTTTATTAAATAATATTAAATTAATGAATTTTTGGTGTATAGAATATATGTATAGAGGTACCTAGATTATTAAATATAGTTCATGAAGAATGTTTCCCAATGAAATGGTTAAATGTTTTTTTGGTGGCTATGGATAATAATGAAAAATATGATTTGTCACTCTGTGCAGTTTCATCTTTTATTGAGAAAAATACTTCCCCAGGTTTGTATAAGTTATAAATTTATATATTTTTATAAATCAATGAAAAATGTAGTAGTTTAACTGATGTTCAGTTTAAAATACAAATATATTATTTAAATCTGATTTCTTTGATTTGATAAGAATGAAATTGAACATTCATTAGTTTTCAAAACACTGATAACCTTTGACATTTTAGCTATTGATTGTTGTTGGTTTTTCTGTTTTGAAATTAAATACATAATATAATAATAAATTATGTTTTTATGTTAAATTTGTATGTTTTAGTATCATCAGATGAAGTTATTGTCTTAGATAATGCTCAGAATGCTCAAAGGAAGTATATTCCATCTCAACCTGTAGATGAGCATACATCTAAATCAATGTTAATAGTTGTTGCATCTTTAATAGATAAAGTAACCAATTTAGGTGGCTTAGCTAGAACTTGTCAAGTATTTGGAGCTTCCACTTTAGTTGTTGATAATTTAACATGTGTAGAAAAAAGAGAGTTTACGGCATTAAGTATGACTGCAGAAAAACATCAAAACATTATTGAAGTATTTAACAAATAATAATTTCTCATAGTATAAATATAAAATACTATTATAATTGTACTAATTTAAATTTAAATTTCTTAAGGTTAGAGCTAAAAACCTAAAATCATATTTACAAAAAAAGAAAATTGAAGGATATCAAATTGTGGCTGCAGAACAAACAGTAGATAGTATTAAATTGCATGATAACCAGTTGCCATTTAAATGTGTTCTACTTCTAGGGTAAGTATACTTACTTTAAAATAATGTGCATCTTAAAAAATAATTAGGTAAACTTACTGGTTATTAGATATGGTTTTTATTTAATTTATTTTAACAATATAGTTGTATAAAATGGTAATTCATTAATTATGATAAAATATTTCTGTTTTTCAAAAAATTCAAAGTTTAGTATATTGATAATTTCTAAGAACAGTAAGAACTGCTATAGTAATATAGTATTGTACATTAAAGTTGAGTTTAAATAAAATAATGACCATATAGGTACAAGTAGTTAAATTTAAATTTATCTATATAAGTAATTTAAAAAAATCCATTGGAATAGTAATTAGTAATTACTATTTACTAATTAAGTATTAGTAAGTTGTAATTATATATGTTTTTTATAGAACACCATATAACCATCTATACCTATTTTTAAATTGTAAATTGTAATAAATATTTAGTATAAATCAGTATTATAAAGTAAATAGAGAATTAATTGGTAATTGTGCGTTATCGCGACTACCACATATTATTATAGGTTATAGCCATAGATATATAATATTATATATGGTTATAGCCAAGGCGTATTGATATTAAATAAATAATGGATTAATACACCTTGGTTATAGTGAAGCCATGAGTTGTGACACTCTAATCTTGCATTTTGAAAGTGAATTCTATTTCTAATTCTATTAGGGATAATTAAGGCCTAGGGGCCAGCGTTGACACTCGCTCGCTATGCTGGTGAGTGACATTCAAAACAAAAATATCCCTTGATTTGCTAGGCAACACCACCTAAGGTAGGTCACAGGATTAAAAAAACGATACTCATAATTTTTCTAATAACATTATCAATAAATACATTGACATTAGCTTTGGATAGTTTTGTATTATTATACATGTGCATGCGTTCGACATCAATGTAGTCGCGTTCGACTTCGAGGTATAGTCGCGTTCAACTTCGAGGTATAGTCGCGTTCGACATCGAGGTAAACACAACGAGGCGACGGTAGTTGTGATAACGCACAAGTACCGAGAATTTTCTTATTAAACAACTGAAAACTTATTTTAATTTTTTTAATTCAGGTATTAATTATTTTAAGTCACTTATGTGATGATAATAAGTATAATGTATGAATATGATGTATTATATGAATGTAAAATAACTATGTTTTTATGAAACAAGGTAGAAGGTTAGGTCACTTTTTTATTGTAATAAAATATAGGACTAAAAAAAAATAATTTTATTACAAATATGAAATAATCATTAAAAAAATAATAAAGAAAAATAACTTATTTTATTTTTACATTCTTGTCTTACTTATAATTTAAAATTTATTTTGATATTTATATAAAATGTTGGTAGTAATTTTTTTTATAATATATAGTCTAAATCTAAAATATATAGGTGCCTAATTTTATATATACCTATATTTTTTATTTTGTTTCCAGCAATGAAACATCTGGTATTCCACATGATCTGTTAAGTACTATGGATATATGTGTCGAAATAGAGCAATTGGGCATTGTCAGATCATTAAATGTGCATGTCGCTGGTTCATTATTTATTTGGGAATACACCAAACAACATTGTTTAAAATCTTCTAACTGATATAATTATTTCATTAAAAAATTAATAATTACACAAATAATTAATAAATACATTTTTAAATTTAACAGTTCTTAAGGAACCATCTATTTTGTTTAATTTTTTTCCAATTATTATGAAAATAACTAGGATCTAATACTTATTTTAAAGAACTAATTTACTATCAAAAAACATGCTCAACATTGAAAATTGATACATTTTTACTGCTCTGAAAGTTGACAACTAACACAAAAACCACATTTAAAACCAATATTATATACATTCATCACTTAATTAAGAATCTATAAAATTACTTGATATTAGATTTATTAGCAAAAAATAAAAGAAAAAATAAATAAATAATAATTGAATGCTCATTGGTTAGTCATCAATACTTGGCTGTTATAGTAAAAGTAGCATACAAGTACAAATATATTGGTCTTAGTCTAAGTCATAGAAACAAAAATTGGAGAAAACTAAAATTTAGATTATAAGAAAAATGAGGTAAGTATGGTTTAAAAAAAAAAAATGTTATTATTTATAAACCATAGTGACTGGACTGGTATTTAAGATCTAAGCCTAAGGGTTAGACAGTGGTGTAGCCAGGAGAGTTTTGGGTATTCAAACCCCTTCTCCCTTGACTTTAAAAAAAAATTGTTATATAATGTATAGAAATTTATAGTTTTGTTAACTGTTATACTTATGTATGAAATGTATTTTTCAATTATCGTACAACTCAGTACATTTTACCGCTCCTGAACAATGTGTTTTAGAGGTGAGCAAAAAAAAGGGTCATTAACCCCCCCACCCCCTTTCGGGTTATTCCTGGCTACTCCACTGGGGTTAGGTGATACAATTATATGACAAATATTAAAATTATATGTCCATGCTTATTAATTTCACCCTTATATATGTATGTATGTATGTTTAGATCAGTCTTAATGATAAATCTAATTTTTTTTAATTATCACATCTTTGAAGAAGGAAAACCATGTTTTATAGTAAGTTCCCAATCATAATATATACAGTATACTGTATAATATCACAAATATATTCGTGATTTATATTTTACAATCTACACAATGATATTTATAGATCTATTTAATATTTAGTCATATTTTAAGGCAGCTCCATAGCCTTTACATCGTGAATAAGTTTACGTCGTTTACGACCAAGGAAGTACAACTACTAACTAGTACCATGATGTGACTCTGGAGTCTGGGTTGCCGTTGCGACTGGCGGGCTGCAGTACTGAATGACTGAATAGTGAATACCCAATATATACATTAAAAAAATAAAAATCATACATCCATGGTTAATAATAAATTAATTGTTATTTAATATTTATCATGACAAAGTAGATCTACTTAGTCATGATATTTATTATACTTTTATAATTAATATATAAATATCAAATATTGTGAAAATATGAATAACCATGATAATTGATAAGATTCTTTTATCTTTTATCAAAATTCTATCAGCTACAAGTGCCTAAGATCGAGATGAGACTACATAGCCAATAGCCACAAGCATAGACCAACAAATAATTATTATACTATTATGCATGATAAATGCTATTAAATATTAATTATTATGTGTATTGTCTCGAGTCTATAGTGTTTATATTATTCTAATGTATTTTGTTTGGTTTCAACTATCATCTCTGTAACTTTGTTAGTTTTATTCATCTATTTACTAACATCTAATACAATTTAAATATATTAAAATGGAAAATGCATTAGAAACTATCCTTAACACTAGCATAAAAAAATTAGATATGTGTATAAATGAAGGCTGCATTAATAATAGTTCAGTTTATCAAACGGAAGACAATAAATTATTATTTGTTAAAGATAATTCAAAACCAGGGGTAAATTTTTTTAGTGTCTATTTTTGATTTATACTTTAGAAACGTTAACTTTTTTTCATGCTATTACTAATATATATATATAAATACATAAATATTAATAATTACAGTCAGATAAAATGTTCCATGGGGAATTAGAAGGCCTTAAAGCAATATGTAGTACAAATACTATTTCAGCTCCTTATCCTATTGCCACTGGCTGCACAAATAGTGGTCAACATTTTATTGTAATGGACTATTGGAAAATGAGTTCTTTAAATACAAAATGTTCATCAGAATTAGGCAGTCAGTTAGCAGAAATGCATATGTTCAATTTAAAAGATGGCCAACCATGTATTAAGAAATTTGGATTTCATGTTGAAACATGTTGTGGATTTTTACCTCAAAATAATACATGGACTGATGATTGGATTGTATAAAAATAAATATTTTTATGTAGTTGTTTAAAAATGCATTTAATACTATTCAGACATATTTTTTAGACATTCTACACAGAAAATCGTTTGAATTATCAAATTCAGTTGTTACAATCAAAATCAGGAAACAGTTTGAAAAAAAAGGTAATTTAAGAATTATAAACAAATTATTTTTAAATTAATAAGTAAGTACTAACTTATATTCTTTTAAATAGAAAATCATTGAAAATTATTGGCCTCAACTGAAACATAAAATTCCCAAATTCTTTGAGGGAATTGAAGTTAAACCTTCACTACTTCACGGAGACTTATGGCCAGGAAATACTGCTCAATCAAATTCAAAACCAGGTTAAAAATTTAATAATGGGTAACCAATAACCATATTAGGAAACTATACTCCAACCATGAGAGAAGATTACCATGTCCCAACCACATACATTCATAAACTTGTTACCGTCAGTATGCATGCACGAATCTTCTCTTTTAAGATAAAATATAATACCTATCCACTATTTTAGTGTATATCTTTACTACTAATATGATGTATATTTTTAGTTATTTTTGATCCAGCTACATTTTATGGGCATCATGAGTATGATATTGCTTCCATTTCATTATTTGGAGGTATTTCTAAAGATTTTTTTGAAGCATATTTTAAAAAAATACCAAAATCTAATGGGTTTGAAAATAGAAAGTTATTATATCATTTGTTTCATTATTTAAATCATTGGTATGAATATATAATTTTATTAATAATTATATTATTAATTATTAAATGTTATAAGTTAATTAATATTTTTCCTTAATTTATTATTTTTATATAGGAATCATTTCGGAGGAAGTTATGTTGACTTAACAATAGACACTTTTGAATCATTGCTTGATTTTAAAATTTGATGTATTTATAAAGTCTTGTCAAATCATTTTTTTTACAAAACAATAATCAAATAATGATGATAATAAAAATTATATATAATTTATAATAACAATATTTTAAAAAGCGCATTCCATTTCCTTGTGTTTTGTAACATTTTTATGAAAAAAAGATAAATTAAACACTCTTCATGTTGTTATTATTATTTTAATTTTTTATTTGTTTTATATTAATGTATAAGAAAAAAAACCACTGGCCATTACCAAACAATTTTTGAAAAAAAAAAAATCAACAAGATCTGTTTAAGCAAGTCAGCTCACTCAGCTCAGAAATCAAAATAATTTTCTTAAACCAATAATCTATTATAACTTTTAAATTCAATATTAAAATAAAAAACTTATGCTTAAATTATTATATAAAAATATAATGGCAATATTTAGCTGTTACTTATTCATCATATTTATAATTTTTAAGTAGTAAGTACCCTTAACCTCCTTTTTCTTCTTCAATGATGCAATTCTTCAAAATCTATTTTTTTTTCAACTTTTAAATTTACAAAAACTAGGTATGTATATTTTTAAATTATTGGAATTTTTTTGTACTACTTGGGGAGTATCCTGTAGAAATACAAACTTTGTTTTTCAAATAAGAATTCCTATTTTCAATTGTAAATTATTTATTGGGTTATTTTTCTGATAATAGTAATGTTAACAAATCAAAATTAAAATCTAAATGAGTAGTTTATAAGTGTTTAAGATTTATGTACTAAGGACAATATTTTAGTATTAATAGGTTTAGAAAATATAGGGGCTATGGATGCTATTTATTTATTATATTATGTAAAAATGGTCAAACTATAATAATTACTAGATCTAATATTATATTTATTTTATAACTAAAATTACTTGTTTGAATTTTTAATAAGGTCCATCAAACTTCACCTAACAGTAATTAAATAAATTATGATATCGTCAATCATTTTTGAGCAATAAGAAATGTGAAATATTTTGCTTGTGGTTAGATGATTGAAAATAATTTTAGGAAATAGTGAAAATCAAAAATTTGAAGAATTTCCATTTATAAAGTGTACCTACTCCTACTCGTTTGGTTGATTTTGAAAAAAAGATGATAAACCAAGAAGTGTTGAAAAAATATTTTAAAATCTGTAATAAACTCAAAAGATTGCTACAATCAAGATTCAATTTATGTGCATGGCAATGTACAACATTTTTTAATTTGTTTGAGAAGAATGTTTGAAATTGATTGAATTTCAGCAGCGTACGCAGAATTCGTTTATGGGGGTGGGAGGAGTTACCACACCATATAAAAATTTTATTAATGTAATATTTCATAAAAAAAAATTATTATAAATGTTTTACTTACGGGGGAAGTTAACCCCCCTTGCGGTATACTATTGTAGAGGATGTTGCTGCAAGATTATAGTTTTTAATAACTCATCACGTTGGGTTATTAAGTAAATAAGTTCAACATAATTACCTCTGTTAACGGATGAATTTGATTCGTTGTAGTCTCTAAATGCCAATTCTTGCTGAGCCAAAAAACACGTTGAATATCTCATATTGTTTAATACCTATGTATCTATTATTTTTAACTGTAACATTATATTTTTCTATATTATTTCTGAAAGCTTCACTCAAACAAGTATCTATTCTTGTTTTACCAAACTTAGTTAAGCAGCCCCTAAACTATGCACATTTTTGTGGATCTACACAGTGTGTTCTGTATAGTACTATAGTACATTAATATACTTACACCTAGTCCAGTAGTCCCAAATCGACTAAATTTAATAAGTATTAACACAAAATATTGTTTAAACTGTATAAAGCACACTTTTAAATTTGGTGTTACTTGTTCAATTTTTGTAGGTACCTACTATACATACATTTTGTCGTACTACACACAATTTTAAGGGATTAAGTTAAGTCTATTAAACATTATTTATATATGATATTTAGAAGCTTCATGACTACTTTTTAAATGATAAAATTATTGAGATCGTTTAAATCATATTTAGTCCAAAAATTTTCTTCACGGGAAAAAATAACATAAGGCCAACAATATAGTTGAATCGTTTTTTAACAACCCGATAACTATTTAAAAGTAGAATAATATTCATATTTGAATGTTCGAATATAATTTTTTAGATCTTGTCGTTAAAGAAGCCAAGAAAGTAACTTCGGTTTGGGACTCCCTATCTCAACAATAATTTTTTTTCCTCAAAATTCAGTGAACTGAAAGGCTTTAAAAGTAGTTACTAATTTCCATTTTAAATCTACATACCTGCAAAAACAAGTACCTATCTACTATCTATATAGAAACAAGATACTATTTAGTAGGTACCTATTTAGATACAATAGGTACCTACATACCTACTATATGCAATTAGCGAATATCAGAAGATATAAAGTATCATAATATCTAATGTGTCGAAAATATGGATTATCCACCTTAGGCAAATCGTACGTGGTAAATGGCAGGTACCTAACTATTATAGTTACCTAGCTATAGGATATAGTAGCTATTATAATATTATTATAGCATAGACTTTTTTATCATGATTAGACGTAGGTACCTAATTTATTTAACGAGATATACATTTTTGAAATAACTATTAATCATTTTTGAAATTGTTTTTTTGTATCATTTTAAATTGTTAATACATTACATTTTTCTAAAAATATTAACTTTTTTACAATTGTTATCATTAGTATTTCTTAATTGTTACTTTTTGTAATGACAAGCGACAACATGCATTTTTAATTCCTTATTCAAAAGTGGAATATTTTTTGAAGAACTTTTAGATTTATGAAGAATCTGGACGAGTAATTTGTGAGTTATATAATGTATATTAAGTTCACATAGATGAGCAGAGTGGAGTACAACTGTACAAGGTATCCTGTAAAATGTTGGTCCACTACTCCGCTCATGACTTTCTAAACTACAAATATTCGTATGTACTCGTATAACTCGTATAAGTGTATAACTAATAAACTATACCTACCTTATTGTTATCATCCCGTAAAGCTTGCTGGTTTCTATAGCAACAGCTTTACCGCGTTATTGTGTTGTTTTACTTTACGTACTTACTACGTATATCCAAAACTTATAACTAAATGTTGGTACAATATTACTATAGGTACTAAATACTAACTAGGTATCTATAAATTCAAAATATCAATTACACAACTCATTAGGTATTATAATATGTAAATACTATAAATAATAAATATACATGATTAACTAAAATAAATATGAACTACGTAAATAAACATCGTTTTTGAAAGTTTGGTTTGTCATCATAAATTATTAGAGTTTGTAACATCACATATATTATTCACAAATTCTTCTTCTTGTGCTTCCTTACACAAATATACTGCAGTTTCTACAGAGTGAGTTCCATCACTTCTGAGTGCCTATATATTTTAGCATCACTGTATTTCATGCTAGTCGATAGTTTAGATTTAAAATATAGGTACAGAACAACGCAGTTACAGGAGACTAATGGTTATTGAGCATTGTACATTAGACTTAACTACTTAAGTCGAGGATCCCAATTCTCATGAAGTGAATCGTTTGTCTAAATTCCAAGTATTTGATTTGAGATGTATTAGTATCAATTATCATCATTAAACTATTTAAACTTTAATTGTATAAACATAAGTAGGCCTCAGCTCTCATGAGTAATAGGCTCATTTCACCCTTCATATACAGTGTCACGTACCGGCATTCACAAAGCCATAATTTACGTTATAATTATTTGCTTTTTTATAATTATTACCTATACCTACATTTGTGTTATAATTATAAATATTATTTAATAATATATTCATACAGGATAATTAAGATAAATTAATGTTTCAAGTCAGATATTTAGTAATTCTATTTACCTACAAACCAAAATGATAACAAAAACACTTGTGACTTTGTGAAATGATAAATAGGTAAGAATAAGGTACCTACTTAAAAAAATTAATAGATTAATTTAATATACCCTAGGTACCTACTTCATATTAATTTTTTTTATCTAATCTATTTTATTACGAATTTGTACAAATAGATATACTCAATAAAATGCATTATCTGACTTTTGTAACTAGTAAATTAAATCAGGCTGGGTTTACTTTTTACGTAAGCACCTATATAAAAGTAACATAGAGAGGTGTTAAAGAGCAAAGCGACCAAATACTTCCAAATTCCCATACTTGTTCGAGGTCCACTCTGACTGAGTAAATGTGTAGATATACATAATACTCGTATTGTGAATTTATATTTTCTATACAACTATTTATATAATATTGAATATCGACAATACCGCGAGTATAATAATAATTACAATATTTATTTAATGAAAAGGTACCTATAGCTATATGATAAAATATAAAATATTATTATTATTAATACAGTTTTAAATATTAATAAATTATTAAATCAAATTAAGTAGGTGAGTATTACTATAGTTTTTTAAATTATATTATTGCTCAATTATAAAGTTATAAATTAGGCATGTACTCAATATCTACAGATATAATAATTTTTATTATCATAAATAATTATTATAAACAGTATAATAATTTTTTCTATAGAGTAATGACTAATGAGTACTAACTATTAAGAACATAGTGAACATAGTACAATAATTAAAAATATTTCGTTATTCTAATAAGAACTAAAAGTATGAATTCATTCCATTTTAGTTATTTTGTATCTATCATGAAAATTGTAAGTCAATAAGAGTATAATAGGTTAACTATAACATATAAGCGTATATATAAATTATAATAACTACCTATTTTTTCGATAACTGTTAAATTAATAAGCTAGGTATTGTTTATTTATTATTTATTGTTGAGTTTATTTTTTAGTTTTCTAATGGATTATCCATACTCGATAGTTAGGTCGAAAGTAGGTATACCTATTATTATTTGTTATGCTTAATAAATTATATTATATTATTTAATAATTTATATAATATATATATTATATATGATACTTATTGAAAGTTATTATTGAAATTATAATATAACTAATAGCTAAATAAGTCGTCTGCCGTAAAATAATGTATATAAAAAATATTTTTTAAATGTTTTTATTCATCAATCATCAGTATAGGTACTTTGTTATTATTATATCGATATAATATCATTATACCTTTTTGGGTATCTAGTTACTTAACCTCTGGGAACCGCTGGGTTAGTGTAACCAGTATAGAATATATTAAATTATTTATATATAGTTATATACTTATATGTATACATTAAAATAATAAAATGTTTAAAATGTAAAAATGTATTATTTTATCGAATAATAGTTGCAGATAAGTTTAAAAGCTGTTTCTTAAAAACTGATAATTTCTATACTTGCGATTATTTCGGATTTATTTAATTAAAGTCAATTCATTGAGTTTCTTATTAGTTATTGTTTATCGTAAGATTAAGAATTTAAAAATTTTCGCATGCGTGTGAAAATCAAGGCTGGGCAAGTTAATGATTTTTTTTAACTCAGTTAAGTTAAGTTAAATATTTTTTTGTTCAATTAAATTCAAAGTTAAGTTAATAAAATTTTTAATACATCAATTAAGTTTAAAGTTAAGTTAATAAATTTTGTTAACTTAACTTAACTTCAATTAATAAGTTAATTAAAAAAAAAAATTTAAAGGTATAAAAATAAGTGAAAATCACTTGAAAATAGCCTATACTTATGATAATAGATGCATAATATATTATTATGCATATAATTTAAAACCTATTGTAGGGCTGTATCGCCTGTATCATTTTC
>VUJU01001871.1:0-12038 GCA_009835225.1 Aphis craccivora
AATGAATGATTTTACCCTGTGACATTCAATAAACGTTTATATCGCTTACATCGTTTATGTTGGTTATGAAATTTCAACTTTTTACAATATTTATAAATAAAATGTATACAAAATAATTCATACTTTATGTACCTAGGTTATAAATTGTCATTTGACTATAAATATAAAATAAATAATAAATATAATATAAATAAATATAAATATAAAATTAAAATAAGTATAAAAATATAGGATCCCACTATATATATGGAATTATATTACACTAAAAATTCAAATAATTTATAATACCTACTATTTTACACAGACAATTGTTATGTTATTACTTATTATTTTAAAATTACTATACAGAAACTGATATTATGCATCGTGATTCATGGTATGTCATAGACAAGATTAAAAAATGTCTCCTATACCTGTTATTTCTTTCTTTAATGTAAATATAAAGTACATTGGGTAAACAATAAACTTCTCTTTTAACTGATAAATAAATAATGTCCAAACAGTTAAACATATTCACTTGTTACTGTGTAGTATTAATATGCATCACCTATACTATTCCTATACAAACCCTAAAATTTGTTTTAACTCATAATTTATAATCATTCAAATGAAAATGAGTGGAAAGATTTTTAATTTTTTTGAGTGATGGATTGTCATTGATGTCAAAACTTGTAAACGTATATTAAAATACATAGATACTTAGTTGATGGTTTATCTATTATATATATATATTACTTTATTAGTTATATAGTTATATACTTTTTATTTTTTAATTAAACGCAATAAGTACTTAAACAGTCGGCTTTTTAGCATTTTACTTATGGAGTAGGTGTACTAGGTACAGTTTTTAGTTTTCAACCATGTCTGACAATGTAGTACTATATAGTATATATTATAGTGTATCTTTTGTAGTTATATTTATCTATAAAAATTCTGAAATTTATACTTATGATATAATAATTGTATCTTCACAAACATTAACTTTTTTTGATTGATTATCAGAACATATCAGTATGATTTTTTTAGACACGTATAAACATCAAATAAACAATGTTTCGATTGTCAGTTATAAAAAGATAAGGTCTACAGTGTATAAGTAGTAATAATGTGATGTGTTAATTTTGGAGTGTTTATTAATCCTATACGTGCTATATAGACAATATTATATTTTACCTATATATAGCATGTATGTTTACATTTAAGATCATTTACGCGCGAGTTTTTAAATTTGTTGGTATATAATAATATAATGACCTTAAATCAATAATCACGTTAAACAAACGTATGACATTTTCGTGTTGAATAATGTTTCCTCAAACAAATTATTCATTACCTATTAATTCTTTTTTCAAATATCTTTTACATTTATAATATTTTAAGATTTGCATTGTGCCGATAATTTTAGTTCCGAAACTCATAACATTTTTGTTACTTGAAAAAGATTTTTATTCTAGTCTTATTGAAAGAACTCTTATGATATGTTTATTTTCATTCTTATTTTTCTTTTTAATTTAACCTTAAGTTTAATAGTTTAAAACATTTTTTTAAATGTAAGTAAAAATGCTTCTTACTTTAGAAAATCACTGCTGAAAGTTGTAAATGGGTAATTTTTTGTCGAAAAGTTAAAATATTTTTATTATTAACAAATTTGCTTTGTTCCAATGATATAATCTTATAAAATTAGAAATGAAACATATTCAATAACTCATTTCCAGAATATATTGTTAAAATGTTAGTGTTGTATAAAGCTATATGTATAAATACACTTGGAAAATATTGTAATGCATCAGTTTTATTATAATTTTATTTAAACCAAATATGGTTAATAAATTACTTTGTGATAAAATCAACAAATCGTAATAAGTACTACATTTTTATTATTTTTTATTTTTATGAAACTTTTTTTTAAAATTTCTGCATTAACTTTAACTTTTATTTATTGTTTTTATATTTTATATTTTTATTATTTGTCTTAGAAATTTGGCGTAAACATGCATACATATTGTACGTATAATATTTAAATGATTCAATATTATATTTTGTTATCATTATTGTACAGTATACATATATTATAGTTATGAATGAAATTTCATGAATTTTCTTAACAGTTAAAGCAATTATCAATAGTAATTCAATAATATTATATTAATTTACCGCAATGCAGTGGTGTTTGGAATACGATGTATAAATTATTATTTAAACATTAATTTAAGTTTGTAAGTGAAAGAGATGTATGGAAATTAGTGTCTTATTTCATATCTGAATAAAATCCAAACTGTTATTAGTAAAGGTATATAAAGTGATAAATACACGATTATTGAAATAAAATGCAAAAATATGCAAAATAATAATAACAAAAAAATATATCTGCCTTATTTATACAATATATACCTTATAGATAGTATCGGAATTACAAAATTATAATTTGGGCATCTAAAAGGGATATGCTAATTTAACGAGTTACTCTATAATCCGGAGCTATATAAGTGTCAAACGAATCGGACGTATACATGGATTATGGACATTGGGCTACACGCACATATTATACATATTATATAAATAATCTACAACATATTATATGCATTTTTTACACTCACTCCCAATAATCTTAATGGCATATTTGTTCGTGATTTTAAATAATAATGTATTATTTGGTAGCATTTTTATACTCGTGCGCGCACTCACACACATACACACATATAAATATATTACTCGTATATATATATATATTGTATATTTATACAAGTATAAATCGCACTATAACGCATTTAGTTTTTTTTTAATATAAAATAATGTCTTGCGCCACGTTGAAATAACACCCTATCGGTGTGATTAATCTTTCAAATAACTTGTTTGTGGGTTTTTTTTTTTTTTATTATCAGTTTGGTTTTAATGAATTATTGAATTTTTATTTCTATACGCTCGCGCGAGAAGTCTATATAGAGTTCAAACCATTTCGAATTTGTCACTCATAAAACAATTATCGAATCGATAACGTCGCTGCGTACCTATATAAAATAAAATATTATTATTATCACCACCGTATAATAATAATGTAATATGCATATGTGTGCTCACGTATAATGTGGTTTTTGTACGTGTTTTGTACGTTATTAGGTAGTAAGGTATTAGGTATATAGGTAAGTACTCTACTTATTATTATTTTATTATATATAAAAAACAGAGTTAAAGTAGATACTAGATAATATAATAATAATATATAAAACACGTCAACAAATCAATTGACGACGATAAAGCATATTATATTATGTATATTATTATTATATAGCCGTCTGCATTATATATATTTTGTATAACGTGAGACAGATTTCCATGTTTGTGTTATATATATTATGAATAATATGCAAGCGCACTTGTCCGTCCCTCCACTACGACAGATAAAACTTGACAGATTTTCCTATACGCGGTCCATCCTGTATATATACATATTATATATTATACATGCACACGTACACATATATCCGACGGATAAAACTTGACGTATTTATCGTCGGAGATAAATAATTGATCGAGCTCGCATGTGCGCGCGACTCGTCCGTGTTGAATACGACGAGTATACGTTACGATATCGACGAATGTTCCGACTACTTCCGGACGTTTCGTGCATATTTTATTATTTATATTATAAATTAATTTAATATTAATATTATTTTTTTTATTAACATATAATAATAATTAATAATGTGTATTGTGTATACACCGTAATAATAATTATATTAATATATTATTTTACCGCATCATAACCATAAGCATATACAGCACAACGACAGGACATGTATGTACTATGTACAATGTACATAATGATCTAATATCGATGTTCGTTCGATAATATATAATATTATTATGGAAAGCGGTGACGTATAATAATTGGCTGACAATATTGACATATTATTAAACCGAGCTCGTGTATATACTTGTATAGTATATACCCGGTCGCTATGATTGAGGAACGAGAGCAAATTTTGTGTTCGCGTAACGATAATCATGCAGTAAGTATAATAAATATTATTACGACCGATTGTTGCTCGATATTGTGGTTATTCGGCCCAATTAGTATGTTAGGTGTGACTATTTAATATATTGGTAAAACAAGCCGTGTATACGGTATACCCTGCATCATCATTCACCGCTGCACCTGCAAAGGAGTACTTCTCTCGTGATCTCTGACGATTGTATTCAAAACGTTAACTATCCGATTTGAGACTTTAGTAGCTTACAACGTAGGTATATGTATAGATGTATAGTTATAGTATACAAATGTAGCTGCATCCGATATGTGCTAAAAATCTTTGGGTCTCTGCAGTGTCTATACGGGTATGACAAATAGACGATCACTTATGGTATATATAATATTATATATATATATTAAGGTATATTGTGACATGACGCACGTCTCAGAACCTTGAGAAATGTAGGTCGTTTTGTTAATTTTTACCCGGGTTTTATCTTTTATATATAGAGTGTATTTTGCTTACTGACTTTTCCAACATTTATCTGTGTCATTTGTGTTGTTTATAAATTATAGCTATCATATATTATAAACAATTGAATGCAGGTGTGTACTATGGTATCTAATTCTCCACAATAAGCACGGAGCGAGAGGGAGTGAGAGAGACAGAGAAAGAAAAAGAGAAAAATATAATGAATTGAGCAGCTTAAAATTTATATTTATATTTGTTTTATTATTAAATGAATTCACGTCAGGAATTAAAATATGCAATAAACATATTATAACATTCACAATGAACTTTATAGTTATTTATTAGATTTTTTTTAATAATGCCATTATTATATAATATATATAACGATGCAAAAGGAGATACCTAGTCATATTACAATAATAAATCTTTTGAAAGTGTTTTTAATATAATATGTTAAATACTATAGGTGAGTAAGTAGTTCAATAAATGATAAATGTGATAACATAGTTTAAAAAATATTCTATACAAGGTGGATATATATCCACCTTGATTCTGTACTTTCGTAATATAAACTTTTTGATATTTTGATCAGTCGAAAATCTCTAAAAATAGTTATTCACTGAAAATGAAAGATAAGTAAATAGTAAATATAAACTTCTAGTATAGGTATACAAACATGTGTCAAAGTTATATGTTAGCTTGTAAGGCATCTTTATCTTTTACGCAATAACCCGAATAATACTTGTGTACCAACACAATAATCGATAATGATGTGAAAGGTGGAAATAGTACCGAACCGTGAAATATATGTTACATATGTCAAAAACTTCGAGCTATTCCAAAAGGGTTGTCAAAAATTATTTCCTGTACACAAAAAACAAATTCGTCAAAGTAAGTGAAAACGATACTTCAAAAGAGATTAAGTTCATTTAAGTTTAAATTGTATAAAATAAAAATTCTATGAACTTTTTATTAGTATGACGTATATAATATTCCCATGTGCAATATAACAAATACATCACAAATGAATTCTGATAAACGTATTAATACTTATCAGACTTTACTATCTTACCGATTTGAAAAAATGTAGTGATACATATATATTAAATATATATTTTTAAATTATATACTTAAAAAATGTCTAATTGAAATTCCTCATAATAACTGTAAAAATAGTTAATCTGACAATTTTAAATATTCTATCCTAAAAAACGATAAAGATTAAAAAAATAAACACTGTTTAACAAAATCACGGATTAAAATAAACAATATTATTATAATAATCTCATTGCATATATTAAGGGTTCCCGTAGAGGCTATAAAATGAAATCTGTTTGATTATCAGCTTAAGGGTGATCGTTGAGTAAGAGGGGTTTGGGAGCGGGTAAATATCCCTTCGGGTGACAAGTTTTTAGAGGTAGACAGCACGGTATGGCTTGTACTAATACTATAGTGTAAAGTACGTATATAATACACATATTAAAGTTAAAAGGTGTGCAGCGAAGAAATAAGAATTGTTCATATCTTGAGTATGATATGTAAATTTAGATACAATAGTGTTATGCAATAATTTTTTTATTTTGTGTTTTGTATTATTGAAATTAAAAATGAGTACTAAATAAAAGATAAATGTTATATAAGTATAAAAATGTATAATACCTATATACCTATATACTTACATGAATTATTGAGTTAAAATTGTCAATGTTTGTTTAAAAACCGCCGTCGTTAAAGATTTTAACTATCAATAGCATTTCTAAGTCTACAGTATATATTATATGGGTAATGTAGGTCTTGTCTTTTTTATATAATAGTATAAGCTACGCGCGAGTACCAATGCAGATACGTCATATAGTTAATGTTGGAGAGCGAATTTTACGCGTCAAAATATTTAACTCGACGGCCGGGCTTAGCAGCACGTCGCGTCGCACGCAACCGTTAACGACGTGGACGTATGCACGTAAAAATTCAAATTCCCATACACACTTATCTGGAATTCGAGAAAGCATTATATATATTATTGTTTATGACGTGCGTAATATATATATATAATATACATAGTAATATATAGTATATATCAATTTTAGGTTAGGTATAATAACTGCGCACTTTCCGTAATTCGGATCGAACGAGAACGGGATCTCTACCTACAACTTGCTTTCAACACATCCCCTCAAATTAAAATAGTTTTAGGAAAATAATTATGTACTGATATCATAATCTCTATAAAGAGATATAGATACTCAGGTTGAACTACAAATAAATTATCTCGAAGATCTGACAATTTTACATTGAAATTTCTCTCTCTATAGTCTTTATATGTCTCTGACATCTCCTCCCTGTAGGTAGTACTCGAAAATCATCTATCTACTGTGTATACTGTGTGTATAAGGCTAGGGGGCTTATCTTTCATTTTGTTATACTTACACAGTCCACACTAACTATACGATTAAAAACTATATCAAAATCTCTCAGAAAGCGTATTGTATATAATATATTTTACGTGTAAAAATAACATTTCAGTTTTTGATTAAGCATTGCAGGGATTAGACCGAGACGAGACCGATCAACTGATGCTCCCCTCTATCTCCCAAAACCGAAACCAGTGACTGATTTAATTTTTTTCTCGTTAACACGATATGTTCTTCTTATCTACACCGCAGCATTTTCAGAGGGGTAACTTTGCCACCCCATAAAGACCCTTCTCCCTCTCAGCACTAGAAAGTGCTCACCATAATCACGCATAAGTTGGATTGTAATACGAAATAATTATACATTATATTATAATGTACACGATAATAATAAAAAATATACGAAATAAACACCATTAACCTATGATTCTGAATCCTATGGCGTTTACTCTACTTGTTCACGTCCATCGTCCGTTCGCTGATGCCGAGGTGTGGTGCTGTGGTGGTGTGTATAATGTATATAAAACAGCACTCGCGAAAGGATTGTTTATTGGGTTCACACACACATACACGCTCACGCGCGCGCATCGGACGATGAGAAAGAAGATAAGTGACGATAGGACGATCGGCGGAGAGGAGGGCGTAAACTGCGTCCAGTATATTATATATATATATAGGTGTGCGTGTATATATATCGTCGTACACGATACGAGGTGTCCAGGCGTAGACCATTTATTTATTTATTTTTTTCCGTACGTGTTGGTTTTTCTCTTTTTTTCCTATATACTCGTGTATATAAGTATAATATTATGTGTTCGTGTTTTTTTTCCTTTTTTTTTCTTACGACGCTCTGTGTGTAGTCCCTCGGCACACGCGCGCCATATCGTCCGCGCGAACAAATAATACTGCACGCGAGAAGAGTCGATTCTGTGGGCGGGGGTGATACTCTCGGCGCGACCCGAACGACTTAATAACAATATTAGGTACGTATTATTATTATTATTATTACGATATCGAATTATCGCTTTACCCACCCGCCGCCGGGTGGATATATACTCGACGGTTATAAAATGGACATGCACCGGTTGTGTGTGGTGGCGCGGCGGTGCGGTGGAAATATATTATTACACCGTGGACCGTGCGCGCGTGAACATGACTTATGCGGCCGACGGCGGAGGCGGATTAAAGCGCCTCCGGTTGTGTGGTTTTACCGCACGTCGAATATACCTATACGTACGATATAATGTATATAGGTACACACACGCATTGTTAAATGACGATTTGTAACGGAAGGAAAAGGAAGTATCCGTACAGCAGGTGGGCAGGTAGGCACTTTATGAGCGTGACAGCGGTGCGGTAATATGATAATAGGGGCATGATACGCAGTGAGTGGCTGTAGTGTGGCATGTCGAATTTTGAGTGTTTTACGCGCCCGATTGAATTTTTCGGCCATTTGATTTTACGATCGTGTTCATATATATATATATAGACCCGCATCTTGCAGTGATCGATTGAATTCACATAATTTACCAATCAATCTTAACGATTTATAAATACGTCCATATAGTATTTTATTTTGCTATATTATATGTATAGGTGGCGCGTTTATGTATTCGTACATTTATTTTTTATCAAATTTATTATACCGCAATTAATACATTTTAAACTAATACTCCGTTACTTTTGTAATCATCGTTATCTGAATATTTATATAGGTATGTTATAAAGTAATGTTTTGTATGTGTTTGTTTGTCCATATATAGCTGTGTAATATTAATAATATAGGTGTGCATATTTCTTGTACCATTATAATGTTAATTATAATGCATTATAATGTTTTACTTCGATTAAGACTATATTATATAAAGACTTGTAAAGACGATAATTTAAAAAACTCGCCGTATATATTATAATATCGTAATGTTAAAAATTATTGTGTTTTGTTATCTTGCTTCCAAACTATATAGTCTATATACCTACTCGTAGACTTAATATGCTCTATGCGGGTATATCAGTAAGGTGTGCAACATAATAATATTCCATTATAATATTATTTAGTTGACGAACAAGATTATAACCGTTTGTCGCAGTTATACTGTATATAGTATCTATATAAAATATAAAATATAATATAATGTTCGGAACGTATTTCCTACAATTCGTTAATTGTTTAAATTTAATTGGGAAGTATATACCTAGCCGTTGTATATAATGATCCGATAAGAATATTCAAATTAAGATTCTATGATGAAATCGCCGATATCGTTTTTTATAAGACTATATTATACCTAGTTCATAGGTTTGATTTTACTTGTTCAATCACGTAAGATTATAACTTTAACATATGCATTATGCATATAGTCAAATTTGTCACTCAAGCCAGCTCTAATGTAATTTCTGACAACTATATAATCAAGTTAAAGACTGAATTTATATATTTTTTTTTACAATCACTTGTCTGCACAAATTTCAGTTTGTTTTATATTGTTAAATGCTCTATAGACGTATAGTCACACTAATGGTGAAAGTTCAAATTTGCAAAATGTAATCGCGATTGGCAAAAGTAAACCTTCTCTCACGGAGACGCATAAAACCTTGCCCTAAAAAGGTATTAAGATCAGATAAATTTGTACCCATGCGTAGTGTTTTATAGCACTGGACATGCTTTGGCTGACATGCCAATGACTACAAATTATTCGTATTCTCTTTATATTTTTTAATCATCTTTGTTTGAGTCCCATGATAAGGACTGTTCTATACCCGTTAAATTATTTATCCTATAGGTAGTACGTTTTTGAGTATAAACAATAAACACATAAGTACCTATAATATTATAACACTCAGTCCAAAAAGAAAAAAAATACATTGCATCTTAAAGGTTAGGCATATGATAGGTATGTACAATTAATATATCATACCAAAAAAAATGTAATTTTAACATCAATGGTCTTAAACGTATTAAGAGTGATTCATACAAATGCATAAGCCATAAATGTATCGAGTGTTTAATGTGTTGCTTCAAAAAAATGATCAAACTGATATAAGTAATTATGAAAAGTCCATATTTCATAGAATATATTATTATAACTTAATTAACTTAAATATTGAAAACCATTTTTTATAAAATTTCTTACGTCGGCCTTATAATTACTGGGAGATGGCATATAATTTATAATATATACTAGCTTATTAAAATAATAAAATATTAATATATATTATGATTTAATATTCGTTCAGTTTATAAACATTATTATAAATTATAATATTATGCCAATACCTGTAGATAATTGAGGGTGCTTATTAGCTTTTAGACTATAAATTAGAATATTATATACAGGTAGATGATTATGTATGATTAATTTAAATACCTACGTAATAGATAAATGTTGTAGATAATTATAATATATATAAATAACAATACAAACATTTTTCAATCACCGACAACAAAAATGTGTCGTATATAGTGTATTAAATTAATCAAAAAAAAAAATCATCATTTATATTCTATTTGTAAAATTTATAAATATATGTCTGTACTACTGTACCCCATCATACGCAAATCTATATAGAGCTAACATAAATTTAATATATAACCCAAGTTGTATAGATATTGATGTCAATAAGTTTAAATATAACATTTTTTTACTGCGCATAGTGCTTGTAAAATATATTACGTAAAAATGATAAAATCGAAATTTTGATTTAGTGAAAAGGTATTATTACACTATATCGTACCTATAGACGTGTGATGACCTTTATAATGTTAACATTTGAACATGTTCTTTGTTTGGAATAAATATACATGTACAATCCTTTATTTAATAAATGTATAATAATGTACTAGGTACCTTATATAATATGTTTATGCTCAAATCACATTCGATTGCTGCCATTGCCATTATTCCACAGTAAAATGAAAATCTAATTCCATTTCGGGAACCTTGTGACCGTTTCGTCGATGATTTGTTGTGACTATAATATTATAGTAAATAATAACAACGTAATATATTTATATTCGCATATATGTTAGGTATTCAATGTGTCACGATATAACGCAGAGCGTTAAAATAATATATGCAACAACAAAATAACGAATATATTGGTATCAATTTTTTTTTACGTTTCCTTTTTAACTTCGTTACTGCTGTAGTATCCTTTGTTAGAGTGAGTAAAATATCGTTTTTGAGTAATATAGAACGTCAGTTAAACGGCGTGTACCTACGTATAATATATGATATAATACTTATATTTATAATATATGCCCCTCCCGAACACAGTATTCCAACTCGCATCCTATCTGTTTTTGAACAACGCACAAACAGGAATTCATATACATGTATATATATATATATATATACAACAGCGGGTATGGCCCTGCAGTCCGATCCGTGCAGGGCAACACGCCTGTTAGGCTCCCGCGAAATTCGATGAGATCGCCGTCGCACCCGCCGTGTGTCTGCGTGCGGGTAAGAGGAGGGTGACGAGACACTGAGGTGGCACGGCGGGAGAACCCTTCTCACCCCTTTCCACAAAAAACGATTGGACGACGCCAACGATGGTGGGGGGGAGGGTGGCGGTCATGGAAGTCCGCAGCATCGGGCAGATGATGAACGACGAGTCAGAAAATATTCGCTTGACTGATCATCGGGTCTCTCTCGGACACACGGTGTGACGAGGGTTTAAATTAGTTCATCGCCGGCCGCCGAAGATCTAGAGCCGTATTATTATTATTATTATTATTATCATATACCGTGTGTACGCGCGGGCCGGTTTTCATTTCCTGTGTGGCCCTCACCGCTCCCACCGATGTCTCCACCGCCGGAAAAAGGGTTGGAAAGGCGGCACGCAGTCTCGTATATATACCTCTGCCGAATCATCCCCGACCTCCGGCCAGCATTATATATTTTATCCCGGTGAGTGATGATCATGACGCCGCCGCCGCCGCCGCCGCCGCTGTTGTCACACCATCGCCTGCCACAGCCTTCGCACGCACGCGCATCTGTGACGATGTTCGCGGCTAATGTCTTCTGTGAGAACTGCGCGAGACGTGGTCCATCAATCAGCGCCGGGCCGGCCGGGTTTCTCCGTTCGCTCTTGTCTCCGCGCGAATACGTACAAAGTATATAGCTTATGAACATGTAGAGTACCTATTATATATATATATATATATATATATGTGTGTGTG
>VUJU01001871.1:12088-47164 GCA_009835225.1 Aphis craccivora
GGTTTTTGTGGCGGTGATGCGTTTATAGTTAACACGTTATGCTGTGCCCGGTCAAAATCGTGTGTGGGAGGAGGGTCGTTTAGTGTTTTTGGGTTCCGAAAAGTCCCCATATACCTCTTCCCTTCATCTCATAATTTGTGTATATGTCATCATAACATAAGTGACTTAATCACACGCATAAATAACCCATATCATTAAATTATTAAATTTAATTATTAACTTTCCATTTAAAATGCACTGGCGAACCGCTTACCCAAAATATTGAAGGTAGTATATATATTACTATAAACTCATCATAATATTTATATTATTATACATGTAAAATCTAGCCCTTCAGTAAATATTAGCTGTGCAATGCACAGTGTGCATACTAACAAAAATATAGAGAAATAATTAAATTAGGTATAGATACCTCGTTTAATGTTGAACCATCAAAAAAAGTTTTCTAATATACTTATTATACATCTAGAGAAATGTTGTGTACATGATTTCGCTTAAAATTTCTATATACGGTATATACAGGTACATCCTGCAAGTGAATCATTATAGGTCAGCATATTTTCAAAATATATAGCTATAACCTATATGGGTATTGGATGTATATATATTTATAATTCACATATTGTAGAGACTTGAATGCAAAAACAGTAGTTGTCATATTATTATACCAATAACATTAATAATATTATAGTTAGATTATTCTGATAATAATAATGGAATAGTTGCATACACAGATTTTCTTCTCATCTGAACCCGCCGATAAGTTAATTAACTGGTAAAGCTAAAATTCTCCGCATAGTACGTTAGTTAATAGCCTATTGAATGGCAGTTAATATAATGGGACCAGCAATGATCATTGATATTTTTTTCAGGCTCCCTCCCCATTATTTATTGATTGACGGTATTAGTATATATTTTTTAATCGTCGTATCTTCATGTTGCGCTATAATAGCGATTTCGTGGAATCTTATAAAGAACATCTTGATAGTAATATAATCGAAGAATAATTAATACGATTTATAAACGTTGATACGATTATAAGTATACTCAGTCATGATCAACCATCACGGACATTACAATAAATGCCATAACTGTTGTTGGCCAAACTTTTGTTGAATACAATCACGCACCTACATTATAATATAATTACCTATCATATTTCAATACCTTTGTTTATACGCGACACGATTTTATATAGTATATACGGATCTATATTTTTTTAATATATTTTATCATATTGTAATGGTATGTATAATATAATAATTTTCCTACCAAATTTGTTTTTTGTACATACGCCTATAATTATTTAAACATTACACGTAGGTATAATTAAATATTTTATAATATCGCGTTAATTTTTAATCAATTTATAATTTATTTTTAAGTTTCAATATGAAGTGTGACTCTAAATCGTATAATACCATACAGATCAATAATACATAACACGTACAGCCTAGTATGTGCATTGGAAATAATCGCTCCGCGTAAGTCGACAACGGGGAATTCGTTTGCACCTTAGAGTAAAAAAATTTTTATATAACCGCTGCAGATACCAATAAATGCTTTATATACAGGTATATACATAGTTACTATTGCGGTTATGAATATTGTACCCACGCGAATTCACATTCACATAACATAATAGCACACGGAATTATGTGTTTATCTAGATCAGTGATACATACGAGAAATGCGACACTATAATATTGAAATACCGTGAATCATACTTTATATAGTATAAAGTTTATACGATCATTTCGATATGTAGGAGTTGATACGCGCAGGGACGTTTGTAATATACACTTATATAGGTTTAGTTTTTCACTGCCATAGAAAACGCATTTTTAATTTATAAATATTCTAACAATATATTATAACGCATTCACTGAAACAATCAGCACTCGCGATCACGTGTCAATATTATTTGAGTGTATATATATATATAAGGTTCGTAACCACCATTTTACGGTGATAAATGTTTTTCACATTTCAACTGTACCTATATAATATAATTTATTAATTTCTGTTCGGCGTGGCACATAGTTTTATACGTTATATAGGTACGGCGTGTATGTGGTTTATGGATTCCCGTGTTAATACGCGTATATACTACATACTATATGTATATATATCATATACATAGTTACACTACCGACCGATTTACATATCTCGCGGTATTGTTTGGATAAAAAGTTGAAATCAAATATTCCGTGAACAGTCACGCTGATAAAACAATATAATATTGGTATTGTTGCGATAATACAAACGCGTTTGTGCAGAATTTATTTGAAGGTGATGCGTGTACCAAATCGATTCATCATAATATATAACATTGTAGAGATATCATAAAAAACATAACGCGTGTTTACAGTGCTTAACATCCAAATCCTATAAGTACCATAAAACACATAATAATATACTGTCCACCTAACCTACACATCTGTCATAATAATTGTTTTTTTTTTTCGTATGTATTTTCAATTGATACGTCGACAAATATTTTATTTATTAACTTTAATGTATTTATACTGCGGGGAGAACCATATTTTTGGAGATTTTTTTTGTGGAAAACGTTATAGAGTTAAGTACGATAATTTTATGTTTTGCTCTTTTCAGTGATCATATCGCCATTCTTATCTATATTTTTGATTTTTTATCTGAAAGAGAGTGATTCTACAAAAATATTTATGCTCCGCAAATTTTTCAGCTTACCATATTATAGTGCTCTAGCACACTATTAATGTTTATTAATCATAGAAATTAATGAGGCACGATTATATTGCGCTTATTATACGACAATATTTACAGGCGCGTACCTGCAGATGCTGTATATGTACCTATATAGGCTCTGCGGGTAAAGCCGTGCAGTAATTCTTTGTCGGCGAATACCTATATAGGTAAGTATATACAGGTATGACGGATTTGATATTAATTTTTCGTCTTATAAACATACACACGATCGTTCTATACAGAAGTACACATCATTCGCGACTTGTATCTGACTCGCGTATATTATATACATATATAATTTATTAGATACACATAGTAATAATAATTCTCTTGTGTATAATATCATGTTATCTCTGAGCAAAATCTCTCTCGTGCTGCACATTATCGAGGCGGCGGCCACGTTGACAACTGCGGCAGGACTACGGCGTTTAGCCGCGCGCGTCAAAGATCGCGGCTGTCTCTCGGCTACCGCGCGATGCCGGTCGCGCGCGCGTAACGTCCCGACCGCGCGTCTCTTATCAGCGCCGCCGCGACGGGACGGACGGCGGACGGTTTATATTCGCGCGCCGATCCGCCGTCGCTGATAGCTATACATAAAACGCGTATTATTTATACGAAACCGGCGGAAAACCGCGTAGAATGTGTGTGCGGCGGCGGTCCGTTTTACTATGTACTAATTTGATGCTAAACCGCGAGCGGGCCGCTGCTCACTTCGCCCTTTCTGCCGCCGACTCGGTTGCGCGGCTGTCTCGTGTCGGCGACGTCGGCGTCGGCGGCGCGCGTGTGTGCGTATGATGAATACTTGTGCGCGCGCCGCCGGCGTCGACAAATAATAATAGCGCGATGGCGGCTCGCCGGACAAGACGAGCGCGTCTTTTCCATACATTATTATTATCTGACGGCCGATGGTGGCAGCGGCCGCGGCGATGACGACGACGACGACGACGACGACAATGTGATGCTGCAGGAGAAGCGTATTATCATTATTATTATTATTATTATTATTTTATGTGCCGCGCGCATTGTCCCGGGCTCACATGAAACGAGTCGACGCCGCCGCCGACGCCACAGCCGCCGACTAACCCCTTCTCCGCTCGTCGGACGTCCGGTTTCTGCGGCCGCACGTTAATCCCGCGGTTAACGTTTGATAATATTTATACGTAGGTACATGCGCCTAAACAGGCGTAATAATATTATTATAATATGAGCATTTGACGTTTTAAACACACCGAGACCGCCGCGCGCGTGTAATATTGCAGACCGCCGTCTTCCGACGCTGCTGCAGCGGCGCTTAAGGACGAGCGGTCAATTTCGCGTAATATATTGCATACGATTTCACCGCTTCACGTCGTCGTTATCCGCGCGGTATTGTGATACGATTACTGGCCGATACCAGCCGGTTACGGTTTCGGGGGTAAAAACGGTTACGCCAAAAAAATTTTAAAGCACGGCTTGGACTCCCCGCGGTGTGCTTCAAGTCAACGACCGTTTATCACTCGCCGATCGCGAGATTCGTTCGTTTATAATATTAGGTACATATAATATATACAACGTTCCTATATTCGTCAATATATACGCGTATATCGTTGAATCATATTATATTTTTGAGACAAACTTAATCAAACTATTTTTGTTCGTTTGTATATATATATATATATAAGTATATGTTGTATATTATATATGTATACGAATTATGACACATTTTAGAAATAACAGTGATACATAAATATCCAAAAATGTATCCCCTAAGATGTTGTAAGCTATAAATTATCGCTCGAGAAATTTGTTAATCCAAACTAATGTGAAAAAAACCGACCAGTGTAATAAGCCATATCACATCGCGATTTGGGCAAACGAATTTCTTGAATAATTAATTATCGACAATTTCCCCGAGATCGCGATGTATGTGACTATCGCATGAAATAGCTCTCAGTGCACAGAAAATATGTTCGCGTAAATCGTAACGACAACTGTATCCACTCCTCCTAGAGAATGTTCGGCTTAGGTCACGTAAATATCGTGATATAATATAATAATATATCGGAATACGATACAGACAAAATACATAATATACTTGGTACCTAATAGAATAATAATTTTCACCACAAACAATACATATAGAAATCCGTGTGCACTGCAGTGCAACAACTATTGATAATGGTGGTTTGACTTTTATATAGACTCGATCGTGTAAGTATATATAGTGACATTTTATTGGCTGCACTCAGCGTTTAAAATACTTTAAATACTACAAAACATTATCGCATATTGAACTCTTTTTGCCTTATAGTATGATGGGTTTATGCACTTAATTTACTTTTTTATACATCGGTAGTATTTATATTTGTTAATGTGTCAATAATGTGAATTCAAGTATTGTCAACAATTATTATATAGACAATATCATTGAAACTAGATAATATTTTAGGAAATAATGATAGCTCGTAAAAATATTTACATCGTTTACTTATATAAATGTATATAGTGTAAAAAGATGTCAGCATATAATTAATATTTGTTTTTCTCTTCGACCCACGCGTATGACATATTATAGCAAATTAGCGTTTTTTCATTGTTATTTAATATAAACAATACATACGCGCTCTTGGCCGTGTCGTATGTTATTGTATATCGAATAGAGAAAATTTGAGCTAAAATGTTTTTTTACGAAATGGACAAGGAACGACGAGGTGTCGGTTATGTTTCTCACACACTCAGACACAGACGTGCTACAAGCAACTAAAGCACCCATCTCGCTTTACAACACACACTCGCGAGCACACATGCTCACGTAGTTACGTTTTTATAAAATTGTATCATACAAAGTATACAAGAGTAGGTACACGTAATATACTTACACCTATATATATATATATTATACATATACAGGCATACACACACACACACACACACACATGAACACACCGGCGGCGGCGTTGACATTTTCGAACCGTTTGCGTCGATTGCAATCTAAAACATATCCGTTTTGTTATTTCTGTCTCTCAGCACAACGCTGCACGATGAATACACACACACACACACACATCGAAGACGAATCGTAAATCCTTTGGACGGGGCGCGCAGTTAATATTGGGTGGTGTCCCGTCAATTGGATTTCCATTATTACCTTGTCGGTATGTGCATTTCGTGTAGGTATAGTAGGTATACGTAGGTATAATGATAATATATATACATACATTATATATAGGTACACAGCACTTGCTGTATAGTATACCTAATACTTACGGGCACGCACCGAGAGTCCGAAGAAACCCTATCCGTCGCGAATCCCGTGTGTCTAACCCGCTCCTTTCGCATACGTATATAATATATATATATATGTATAAAATAGTTTGTGTGTATGAGAGAGATACGCTGATAGGTTTCCCTTTCCACCACCACCTCACCTCAGTCACGCCGCGGGAAATATGAGCGAGGAAAAAAAACTCAAAAGATTTCCATCTTTGCGACCTATACCGGATTCAGTTGTTTTCAAAACGTGTGTATAATCTACTCTCCGTATAGGTGTACGCGTACACTATAATATATATGTCTCGTAGCGCACTCGACATATTATTATTACATATATACTATACCTATAGGTATTTATTATTGATTTTATTATATGTGTATGAGAGATCGGTGATTTGTATTTACTATTTTATGTACAGGATGATTTAACAAGCATTCTCGTTTCCTTTTATCCTTAATCCTTATAGAATATATTTATATTTTAACGGAACGATTTTGGAATTTTTAGTTTACTTTGATTATATTTTCACATACTAATATGTTTTTCATTTTATTCTGAAAGCTTAAGACTAGTTAAGACGTATTCGATAACCTAACCTAGGGGTGGTAAAAATACATTTTTTAAACGAGAACCTCCTTATCTTAATGCAAATACAGTTAACAGATTTTTTGATAACATTTAAATCGAAATTTAATTAAGAAACTTATTAGTTATTTACAACATGTACTTACAAAAGATTATAATTTTAATCATGGTGTATGGATATTGGTAATTTGTTTTACATTGAATATATGTAAATATAATATATAAAGTATATATCTATTTTATATTGTCTGTAATACTTATTATCGGTAAGTACTTATTGCCATGCGATTTTTATAAATTATAATAACTCTATACATTTCTTAATAATAACTATAGTATAATCAATTTTAAATAGTATGCTTTCTTGGTACATAAATGTATTCGTTTATAAATTATTTGTTCAAATTTGATTTATCTATAATATTATATGCTTTAATTTTTTTTTTTTTTAATTTTTTTCCAGTGCATGGTAAAAAATTTAATTTTTGTTTGAAAAATAATTTTTAAATGTACGACACAATCTGTATTTGTAAGGACTATTGTTCCTTAAATAACATGGACAATTTCAACTTTTAAATTTACTTATACCTTTATTCAAATGTTATAACTGAATAGTACATAAAACTAATAATTTTAACAATATGTCAATATCGAGTCTTTTACAAAATATTATTTATACTTGTCATATACTAATGATACAAATAAGTATATGTAGGTTTATAGAAATAAGGAAATAAAATATAATTTTACATTTGTTCGTCTTCCAGGAACTAAACATTTTTTTTAAATTTATGTAAGTGCGATAGGAATATAACGTAGTTATATTATAGCAATAAATAATATTATATATTCTTATAATTTTTAAGAAAAAATCCGTTGTTACATAATATTTATCTGGCCACCATGTCACAGGTTTAGTCAATATATAAGAGAACAGTGTGCTGTGATAGTATAATATAATATAATATAATATGCATAGGTAATTCATTTACTATATATACATTGTATAATGTATGTAATATGTATACAACACCAATGATAATCAGATAAATGTAGTAAAACTTGAAATGTACGTTAAATAGACACATTTCGAGCGGCTTTTATCTACGTTTGAAGTTATTTTATTTCTCATCAATACAAAAACTCGCCTATTTATTTCACATTTATAAAATACACGAAAACAATAGATCATTATATACCTATTTTTCTTTCGACATTAAACATATTATGTTTATTAGTATTACATCTGGCCTATGGACAAATATATTATATTTAAGTGAAATTTCTTTTTAGAGAAATCCGTTGGTGATTTCCGTTAGGATCTGCTGGCATACAGACTTGAGTAAAAAAAAAAAAAAAAAATTAAATAAACCTAACGTGTACAAAACGATCTTTATCGAACAACTTGTTTAACGCATTCGTCGAGGTCGCATGCTATTTCACGTGTATGGGAAATGTGGTAGATGGGGCTCGTTGATTTCGACAATCGATACATGTTCAGCTATACATTATAGATATATATATATATTAGTGTGTATATTTCAAGTGTGAGACTATATCGAATAATATTTAAATGTTATTAAAACATTCGACCAGATCTCTTCATTAAATCGTAAATTCGAAAATAACACCAAATCACATTTACACATCGCGTATTATTATAATAAAAACACGGAACGGTCCAGGTACATAAAGTGATATAATTGTATGTTGAATATATTATTATTATCGTGCCCGCGTGTACATTTGTTATATCGCTATACCTTATATTATACACTCACCGGTTATTGATGTATCTGCTGCAGTGCGTTAACGATTTGTTTGTTTTGTTATTTTTATTTTTTTTTTTTTAACTCGGAATAATTAAAAATGATTGTCAAAAAAAATTTGATAACGCGTATTAGGTACATAGTAATATAATAATAGTATACATAAGTAACACCGTGCCTATGGATACAATCGCGGTGAACATTTAAAATTGGATGCTTCGTGTCACGCAATTTCGCTGGTAAGCCATCGGGTGATAAGAAACTGGGCAAAAGGTGTAATTTCGTACAGGTCGTTTTATCGAAATTACTATACCTACACGTTGTAGCTCGTAAATCTTGTTACAGTTAGGATAACATAATTAAAAAAGGCAGGTCGAATAACGCATTGATAACAATTGAAATTAAAATATAATATAATATATAAAATATTGGTGTATTTTTATGTTTAAATAAGTTTAATTCTATATACCGAAATACCGAATACATGTGCATAATGTAATAATAATAGCTATATATTAATACAATATAAAAATGTGTTATTGATTAATGTCATTATATTTTATAAGATTTATATAGTTTGTAATTAAAGTACTCGTTCATTTAATTTTTTATAAACAGTTATCTAGTAAGAGGAATATAATATGTAATATTAAATGCATGCTTTCAATATGAATAATATACATATTTATTATTTTTAATTATTATTATTATTTAGAGTTGAAAAGTATATATAATATAATTATAATACATGACAGGTTTTTTTCATACGATAATTTTTAAATTTATTTTTATTTTTATTAATTTCCTACAATATTGTCATAAAATATAATTGTATTAACGAACAAAATTCGGTCAAGTGAAAAGCACAATAAATATTCCAAATTTCTCAACACAAATTTTTATTACAATGCGATTTGATACAATATATGTGACTATAGTAATGATATTATTTTCATATAAAATATTTACATAAATTCATCTAAGGCATTATAAGTTTAAGGTACCCACTACCCATAATATGATTTTATTATTATTATTTTTTTATGTATATATATATAACCGTAATTGGATTTCAAATGAATTCACCAAGGTATAGAAAATGTGTTTTTCTTGATTCGAAGTTAGAACTTTGTAATAATTATTAATTCACGTTTATAACTTTTATATTTTTTATTTCATACACAAATTTATCTGACATTCGTCTCGAACTCATGATCTTTAATACCGAATAATTCCTTTAACGTAATCCGTGTCGTGTCATGTCGTATCTTGTTCTGTATATTTAATACGGTGGTAACAAAATGTTGTTAACGCTTTACTTGCAGTTCACAAGTTGAATATTATATTCAATTCTAGACGACACGATGTAAATTCCAGCTTAATATAATTATTATTTTGAAAACTATATTAATTACACCATTTCGGAGAGAAATGTTAGATTAACGAATACTGAGCAATAACTTATGAAGTTATGTTATAAATTATAAATAATTAACTACCTACTCGTTTGAAATTAAATTTTTATACATCGAAGAAATACTTTGAATTTTTTTTGCATAAAACTATAAAATTAAAACGTAAGTACCTATATAGACTTTTAAAAAAGTAATTTTGTAAGAACTTCAGATTTTTCACTATTTTCATAATCATTAATATATATTTACGAAAACACTTATTTAAAAATGACGTTTTTGTTCAATTATTGTTTTATGCTGACTTTATAAACGTAATATTAGTACTTAAAATGGCAGATGGTGTTTTAATTAGTTTTTAAACACTTTTTTTTTATGCTCCATTTATATTCTTAATCATATTAATTTATTATGAAGATATAACAATACTTTGTGTCTATAGATGTAGGTACCTACCTATTGCGTGGGTTATGCAATTTGTGACGAAATATTATTATATTATGGTTTCTAAAGATAAACGAGGAGCTGAATTACCTATCGTTATTTTATTTATTTATTTTTTTTACATAATTGCTTAATCAGCATCAGAGGAAGTTATTTAATTCTTAAAAGCGTGTACCACTCATAAAGTTATGAGATCAAAAATAGAAAGGTGCGACTATTACAAATAAAATATATACCTAGATTTAATAACGAATTAAGATTCGTTGATTGATATTAGATATAAGTATATATATAACCATGAAAAAAGAAATAAATAACTCATATAGTAAATATTAAATTGTATATTTGGTCAATTACTGGCTGGAATAAATGGCATATTATATAGACAGAAAATATTAAAATCAATATTATTAATTTAACATTTGGCTCAATTGAAACTATTTCTATTGATGTTTAAAGTGATAATCTTTAAAACGTTTTTAGTAATACTTCAGTCATATGGATCCAATTAAACGAGATGTATATTAAATAATTGTACAGATAAATAACTAAATCATTAAGATAAAAATATAAAACACATTTGTTTCTTGCTATTCATTATTTATTATAGGCACTTATGTAGCGGCCTATGATCCTAATTCTTTTTAAATTCAAATCATTAATATTTAATATTATCATACTTATTATGGTCTAAAATCAATTTTTAATATTATTTTCACCATAAAGTCTACACAAATGTATATGGTTATCATAATAATAATCGATTTATTAATTGATGTGAATAATATACGTATTGACATTGTATTTCAATTAATGGGATGCAGATGCATCTCATTATAATTACTTCTCAAAATTCATTTATAGACTTTTTAATATTAAACTTCTGATAGTATACATTAAATGTTAAAATATTATAAATTCATTATTCATGGATTATTTATAGTGCGCGTAAACTTCAAAAAATGGTTATATTATTCAAAAATATAATTTTAAGACTTAAAAATGTATGAATTGTACATTATAATAATATATTATTTTAATTATTATTTGTGTAAATCGTGTACCTAATGATAAGAAATATGAAACATTGCTCTCTACATCAGAATTTATACACGCAAGTTCAAAAATTCGATACACTGTTAAAAATGTAACCCGTCGTGCTGGTAAATATTTATTGCTTGTTGGTTGAAGAAATTATGTTGACATTTTGAATCGTGATGGATTTTTAAATATGTCTGGCTTTATAATAATTAACAATCGTGTTTTGTCATTTATTATATATTCGTGTATCGTGTATCAATGTTTATTTTATTTTTTTTTTATCTAGGAAGGAAAACGTCCTAATGACTTCCACTCTCTACCAAACACGTTCGATCGATGCGCACCAGTTATAGCCTCTATTATTTTTTCTCTTTCATTTTTCCCCGTTTACTTATCGTGTGCCGTTCGTTATCAGATTCATTGATGGCGCACGCGAATTTATTAGACCATTAAAAGGGACTTTTATTGCAAATATGAAATGCATCGAAAGTTCCGTTCGTTAATGTTTGGAATAATAATAATAATTATTATTTTGTTTCGATCGATAATAATTGGACAGACCGATATCATATAATGTAATGTATGTTTTTAAATCGGTCGTATCAGTGCGGCTGCGAGCAAAATCGTATTATACACATTGATTTATGATTTATTTTTCCACGATGTCGGTGTCTCGATATATGTGTGAGGTCGCTATTAAATGTACATAAACCGGTTAGTGCGTTTGAATTTAAGTAACACTCAACTAAATTTCAGATAGTTTGAAGGTTAATGGAAGTTTTACCAAATCTTTTATCAAAGTTTATTATTTATTTATATTGTATATCGGTAAGAATTCTTAAAGCTATACCTATATTGCAATAAGTACGCGGTTTTTAAATTTTGTTCTTACAGATTATTTTAGTAATTTAAATACAGTCAAAAACATAATATAGGTATTATCGACAACTCTATTTAACTAAAATTGTTAAAATCAATAAGTATAATAATTTTTCCGTGAAATCAATTTAGCATGTCAGTCTTGATATAATAAATTATAATAAAGATATTATAAATTCTCTATACGTCTGGTCACTCTTTATTCATTCCTAGGCATTCAAAATGTCATTCCCAATTTCCCACGCGTTTAATAAAATATAATTGGTATCATTCCATGTAAGTATCTTCAGACTAAATGAAAAATATCTACATAGATAAGTATACTACAACATTTGTATATACTTAGATTGTTATCATTATTTCATTTGACTTCCGACGCACATCCGGTCGTTCGACCGGAAACATTACTCTTCCCCAACAAAACGTATATATTTTTTTATCAGTTACAAAAAAAGCGTAATATCTTTTTCCTCCCGACAGATAACTTTCTGAATCGTTATTATTATCTCCCCTTTGATAAATTATCCATTATCAGTTTTTTTTTTTTATCAACTCAGATAAGATTTCCCGTTGAATGTTCAGAATATTATCCACCGTCCACATATTTTATGGAATTACCACCACCCGATGATTTCATCTCCACCAAATCCGGTTAGAGTGAGATAATAGTTTATTGCGGTTGAGGGATTTGAGCTGTTGTATGAGTCTGAAAACTTTTCCAAGAAAACAATCTATTTATTTTTTACACAGTATCATCGTCAAATGACGTGTTTACATTATATACCGATCAGACACTATTTAAACACGTTTGTACAATATACGTAGGTATAATATTATAGTCAAACATTATGGTGATCGTTGTTTTCCATTCCATAATTATCTAATAAATTATGATTTAATTACATATTATTCAAATGTACTTGGTTGAAAATTACCTTTAGGTAGTAGTCATTAGTTAACGTTAATTTTTGCGTTTCCACTGTAACAAATTGTATTACTGACGTAAGTTTTTAATTTTTTCTTATTCTTGTATTTGTGAAAAAATTTTATCTTATATAGTAAGTGTAAATGTTGTCTTCGTATGACCTGTGTAATTGACTTCTCCTTCAATCGCGGCCAACAGTAATTAAGCGCGGTATTTCACCTTCATAAATTGATCACACAAAAAGACAAAGCACACAATATTATTAAACTTTTTTTATTCGTTCATAAAAAAAAATAAACCTATACATTTTATTTTCAATTATATTATTATCTATATTCTATACCACGCCTGTCCAACTATAAAATATGAAAAATTACGTCTATATAGTAATTATTATGTATGAAAATCAGACCAATTGAAAAGTCGTTAAGTTTATTTGAGTATAGTCGTGTCAGACAAAAAATAAGATAAAACAAATAAATACTTTGCCTAAACCATGAATACGTTTTTGGATAATGACTATAATATATATTATATTATTATGGTTACGCTTATTGAAAGTAGCAGTAATCCTTAAAAAACGACGTTAAAAAAAAGTATAACAATATGAATTAACTAATGGTGTTTCACTGTTGGGATGACAATACCTTCATGACTATATGGACGATATAATATTTAATTTGTAGGCGCATATACAGGAGGGTTATTATTGTAAATTGTCTTATAAATCAGCCTAAATAATATGATATAATGTAATATAAGTACAATATCGTAATTACTTATTAGGCATTTTAGCAACACGAGATAAAACAAAAAAAAAAAGTTGTGGATAATACACGTTTATTATACCATTTATCTACCTGTATAATGTTATAATAACATAATGTGAATCAATTGATCGTTACTTATTGTCTAGCGTGTTCAGACGCAGTCTGACCTACATTTTATTATACACAAATAACTAAACAAGCGTCCAAGTCTAATAAAAATTGGAGAAAATTTTCCTGGATAACACTTAAACCGACGAGTCCATCAAAAATCGTCCGCCTCGAATATACAACAATACGCAAACACACGCACGTACGTGCGTATAATATGTATGTAAAATAATGAAATTTAATATCATTATCGTAAGTCGTAAATCGTGATCCACTGCAGCAGCAGCGCCGGCCGAAATGCACGCAGTGTCCGCGGTCTCGTCACGTCCCGTCCTATGATTTTGCGTATTCGTCGTGGACCGGTTCGGGAAAGAGCGAGGTAACAACGAGTTTATACTTATATTATATATAATAATAGTAATAATAGTACGGTACCTATGTGTATTATAATATACCTAATATAATATAATACTGTCTATATACGGCCAAATCTGCGCGATTGTCGTATATATTATATAGTATCACGCGCTTTCCAACGCAATCAGGATCGAGTGTAAAAAATTGTTTTATTTTCTAATTATAATGGTTTTCGTGTGTGCCGAAACCT
Organism: Aphis craccivora; assembly: GCA_009835225.1. Lineage (NCBI taxonomy): Eukaryota > Metazoa > Arthropoda > Insecta > Hemiptera > Aphididae > Aphis > Aphis craccivora. The sequence continues at coordinate 26,612 of VUJU01001871.1, forward strand.
GCGTTGCACTATTCAATAAAGCTGCTATCTACTTCCAAATATTACTCATATATTGTATTATTATTATACATTAAAATATAATATGCGTGTGTTGTTTTGATCGCAAGTCAGCACTATATAGTATATACCTACGTAATATATTATATCGTCTGCAGCGTGCACGATTATGTTGTTTAAATGTCAACGAAAACATTGTAAGCAATATATAAAATTATATTTTATATAGGTATACTTAATAAGGTACAAAATGAGGTACAAGCCAAAAACACAGTAACTATGGCCAGAAATCCAATCGTGATTTAAAATACACACACACTTGGACACCTACCTTTAAAACCATATCGTTTCTTTCTTTTTTTTTCTATTTATTTCCTCAAACGTCTGATTTAAATATATGTTAAAACGAAGCGTACTATATTATTATTACTCATTATAATATTATAATATATTAATATGTGCATACCAATATATCTATATAATGGTCTCTCGAGTGGTCGTTTTATATGAAATAACTCGTGTGTTATAATATGTCCAAGATTGTATTATATATTGATGATAATCTATATCATGTGCAACAAAATACTTATTGGTAGGTTGTTAACACCGCATATATTATTAATTGAATTGCGTTACTTTATTTTAAAATCATTTCTGTCTGCTGTTGAATTTTTTGCATACTACGTATTATAATATTTTTATTTCTTTTGTGTTTATAATATAATATATTATGCAATATTAGTGTGTATATAGTGTTGTGAGTTATTAATTAGTAATAACGTTTCTACATAATAAATAAAATATATATATATACCTATACATATTTGTTATCATTTTTTTAATCAGAGTTCTAAGTATTTTTTTTTAAAATAATATAGTATACATAATTATTGTCGACCATTAGCACAAGTATTTGATACATATTCATAATTAACAGTTAAATAAACAATTTTATTTCAATCACTGACATATTATCTCTATTACACTAAAATAAAAATACACATATTATTATGTTTTAGCAATTTTCTTAAATAATTACGGTTAATAGTATATAACAATGTGCATTTTTATAAAAGTTCCGTTGATGTTTCACGGGTTATTGATTGTACATTTTAATTTTAATTTAATAGAAATATTAATTACAATGAAAGTTGAGACTACTAAATCAATAAATTATATTAATTGAAGTATACCTATTTTTCATATTACCTATTGTCATATTGTGCGGAAATTAAATATTTGTCGGGTTCTATTGTAGAACATAGGTTTTTACCTCCTCATATAAATATTCAAAATGTATGTTCTCTACGATTAAATTTATGTATTAAGCAATGTAGGTATAGTTAACTAGTTAAGTATTATTTAACAAAAAAATTTCAATATTGTCAATATAGATAAAAATGATTTTAGCATTATCAAATATTTACATTTAAAATCTTTATTTATATTACGTTTTTAAAAGTTTTTGTTATAATATTTTGATAAATTAATTTATAGAAAATGGTCTTTTATTTTTAATCAATTTACGCATCTTGAATATATTTTCAATACATTATGATAAGAATTAATATCATTACATAATTTGTTATTTTCTTCCTATTATACGCTGCTATAAAATAAATTCAAATAATTGAGAAATTATTAAAATGTTAACATATATATTATTTGTGTATAAAATTAGTTTACCGCTGTACATGATTAAATATATAATTTTACGTACATTACATTAACATTATAAATATGTATAGAAAATACATTCAGTTAAAATAGTGCATAATCAGTTATTACAGGTAAACTTTTAGTATTTTAGTACATTAAAATAAAAATGTACCTACGTTTTTTTTCATAAATTATAAACGTTTAGGTAAGTCATGAAATAAATCAGATCTATCGAAAACTAATAACCTATGGCGATAAGTGTGTGACGTGGCTTAATTTTTTTTAAATTTATTCATGGTTCAAATATTACCGTTATCGGTAAAAATGTCATATTATATTTTGTTATTGACTGAGAAATTGTATAGGTACTTAAAATAAACGTGATTCACGCATATGACATTATTGTACATGGACAAAATACGCAAACGCCGAACAGAGAGCAATAATTATTGAAATCTCACCATTTTCCGGTAATATAATAATAATACGCATGCCTAAAACGAGTTGGTCAGGTCATCGCCACTATATGGTCACGCCACGGACGTCGATCGCAGTCGTCGTTTTCGTTATCATCGGGGAATTATTGGGCCAACAAACCGAAACAACTTTACTACTTAACGTCCATTAAACGTGAGATTACTGAGATTTACTGGGGAAATATTTTTTTTGTCCGCATCGCTTATCATACCAACCACGTACATTATTTTCGTCGGATTTCGCGAACGCGAAAGGCGGGAGGACCGACGAGAGTTTTGGTCGACGCACGTCTCGATCGATTCCGCATATCACGCGCGATTATCGTTGTAGTCGTCGTGGTAAGATTGAGCCGATTAAAATACGGAGGACATAACTCAGAACTCTCTAGTCGGAATATATGTATTTAAATATGGATGTATATATAACTACATCCAAAATTCATGTATATGTATAGACGGAGTCAATGACCTAAATATCATATTTATTTGTCCCTTAACACCTTATAAAAATAAAATTACTATTAATTGTTATCAATATTTGGTAATTACATATGACATAAGCTAATATTTAAAAGAAATTGTAATTATTCAATGCAACACATATTTTGATATTATTAGAATTTTAGTACATTTTTTATAAATTATATATTTCCATATTTATGTACATATTTTTGTATTTTTATTACTTATAAATCTGTTCTCTAATCATAACCAAGTATTCGGTGATACATTTTAAAATATTAATTATTTTTCCCGCTGTTTATATACGTATTATTACATAGAAATAAAAATCAGGTAATCTTCTTACATTCAGTCTACGATTCCTTATTATGTATATTATTCAAAACTCAAGTTTGCCATTAATTATATAGTTGTATATTATCTTGAGAAGTATTATAGACTTTTAAGGGTTTACGCGATATTCAAGCTCCTTAAATGTAATTTTTTAAGTACATAAATTAATACTTAACAATCATTTTTTTTTTCAAAAAGATTGCATTGACGATAATTTAAAAAAAAAAATTTAAAGCCCAACTCAGCCCGTTTAAGAGGATTCATTAAACAATTTCATAACAACGTGTCGAGAACAAAACGTGATACAATTTTTTTAATGGTAGTCATGCATTTAAATAAAAACATTATGGACTTGCTTCTTCGACAAAAACATCGTATTTTTACTGCGCCACATATATATACATATATGAGTATATAATACACGTACATCGTCCTACACTCCAAGTCAGATAATCATTTTTCGAGTGAACTAAGCTATATCTATTTTCATACGGACCCCTGAGTATGGGTTTATATATATATATATATATGTATGTGTGTGTGTGTGTGAGAGAGAGAGCGAACGCGTTTATATATATATATATATATAGATTCATCGACTGTTCTTTTTTTTATGAATTTTCATTATACTCTGGTGGCTTGCAATCATGATACTTCATCGACAAGTCCTACGCCAACGCTAAAAAAAAGAAGAGAGTAAATCTCTCCTCTTTTTATTTTTTTCCTTCAGCAGTGTAAAATCGAGTTCGATTCCGTGAGATAAACGCCAAAAACAAGAAATGGGGTCGCGGGTAGAAAATTTCAATTCTCGTCGCGCTTAACACATGATACTTCATACATAATTTTTCATTCCGTCAGCACCTTACATTTTTATCTCACCATTTCTACTCATTCCATCTCTCTCTCTATCCACGCTATAAAAACGATCTAAGATAACAACGAATGTCCTGTTAAAATTGTATTTTGAATAAGTTCAGACCGTCTACTGAATGAACGTTTTTATATGTAGTATATCTGATTGAATATAATAAAATATAATATTTAATATATGTGTATATTATTATATAATATATAATATCCATTGCAGAGTATATTTCATAAACATGCTGCCTGTTAAAGAATGAGTCGCATTCTAACGGCGCAGAAAAAAATGTTCGACGTTATTATGTTGTTGTTTTAGAAACAATAATGATGATTTTTATTATATTTACATAATAAGTACTGTGTCGTTTGAATCATTAGTTACACATCCAATGAGCGTGTGCTCACACACAGTAACACGCACTATTCATAATGTGTATATTATATAGCAGTATATTTATGCATCTGCATGTACATGTTTTGCTTTTTTTTTGGCAATGTTACTTTTTCCACGTCATCTATTGTTGGTGTCCATTTATTCAAGCCTTCTATATCTATTTGTTTACCTTTTTTTGTGTTTACCACGATAAGGATGTGTTTAGCACATCCACTGATAGTGAGTAAGTCAAGGACGGGGTTCGATAACAGAGAAAATTAAATAGACATCAGGTAGCCGCCGCCACCGATTATCCTGAGCATCCTGTAAGGCCAGCCACTGCCACCAGTAGGAAAAATATAGGTGGTTGGGTGAAAAAGGGATAAGAAAAACACACATACAACCGCCGCTGTCTGCATCACCCTCTCCCAGCCTTATACACTATATAAAATAAGGTGATTACCTTATCTGACGATGAGCACTCTTCACGGTTGGATAAGCAATTTTTCACCACCAAAACACACACCGAATACCCGCCCTCGCACCCGTGTCCGTGTTGTATAACTTCTTCGACGCCGTTATTTTGTCTATCTGATCAATTCCTTTTCAACAATGATTTTGAAAATCCTGACTGCCAGACCCGAGAAAACCACTCGATGTATAGGGGAATGGTTAGTGGTAGGTATTATTCGGATACGAGATGGAATGTGAATTCCGTTTAAAACGGCTATCGAAGAGAGAGCAAATATAATATATCCTACATAGACACGTGTCCGATAGAATTTCTCCGATAAAGTCCTATGAAGTAAAAGGTCAAGACTTTTAAATTCAACTTCTTCATCTCAAAACGGTATGGCTCACTATACTTTTAAGAATATAGTGTTAAATCCCTAGTACATTTATTTCAGAATATAAAATTTAAACGATCTCATGAGTAAATAAAGTTGCATTTAGTTACAAAAAAAAACAAATTAAAACTTAGTAATTTTGCTTACGGCTATAACTTCTTGTTAGTTTTTTTTTTTTTTTATCTTTTTTTAAACTTTACAAGATTAATAAAAATGAACATAAACAAACAAGTTATAGGTAGGAAAATTTAATTAAGTGTTCGGAAAAAAAACTGCTTGAAACATAGTTTTAGTAGCTATATTTACAATGTTAAATCAATTACAATGCTTGCTCTGAAATATTTATCAAACATTTTGTTTTTATAAACGCTAGACAATATTTGTAGTCATAGATCATCTATAATAATATTATGTAATACTTCGTTGCTGCTTGTATATTATTATTATCATCGAATTAAAATATGAATTGAGATAACCTTCGTTTAACACCAAATATTTATTTTTATTATACTTTAATAAAAGTCTATTATTAATATTATATTTAACTTCATAAAATCATATAAGTATAATATGTTGACCTAATCTTTATAGAATAATAATTATTATGTGATAGATAAACGATTCGTTGATCGTAAATTCAGTTGGTACCCTTTACTATTACTCTATAACAGCTTTAAACTGTACCTATTATAATTTATAATATTAAACTATATAGTAAAATTGTAACTCTCTAAATAAAATATATAATGTGCTTAGTTTAATAATTAGACACACAAACGTGATACTGTATTATAGTTCTAATCGCCACGATGACGTCTGTGGAGAATATATTGGTGATTATAACTAAACTGCAATTTCTCGTATATTATATGTTCTGTCGCCGTCGTTTGATATTTATGATAATAAATAGTATTTCGGCTACTGAAAATGTCGGTCACTGATAGAATTTTATCTCACCGACACGGGATATCGTTTAATATTATGCAATTATGTGTGCAATTTTTTGTCGAATAAGAAAAAAACCCAGGAACTACAAAATATTCACTCATTTTTAAAAAAACACGCACTTCCGCAGCAATGTTTTCGTCATCAGTGCCAAAACCGCATTGCTGACAACATTTTATACGTTAGTGCAGTATATATTATTTTGCGCATATATATTATATGAAACAAAAAAATAAATTATTGTATACTTACGTGTGCTACAATCAGTAATAGTTGTCATGGTTAAGTGTGTACCTATACTTTGTACTTATATTATAAAGTTCTATAATACGTGCCCATATACGACTTTAAGCCGCTTATCCTCCAGTAACATTTGACTATATTAACAATACATTTATATAATATAATATTATCTCGGACGCCAGATGACAAGACGAGGTTAAGTGATTATCAACGGTTATTAGATATCGTTGTATAGATCTATGACCAATGTCTTATAGTATAGGTAGACAGATTTATACTACACGTATGTAAGCGTAGTACAGTTGCATTAGTATACTGTATAGTATAGATAATATAGTATATACATAATGAAGACACACGGGAATTGGTTAAGACGTGATTATTATAATATTCTGCGTTCTGATAACAATATAATATAGGTACTGAAACGCAAGTACGGTTTATGTTTTTCTTCCTGATTGTCGACACACTACATAATTGTTATAATCTAATTTTTCCCGATTTAAAAATATGTAATTATTAGATATAACTATTGTTATTATTGTTATTATTATTAATTAATTGTAATTAAAATTACAGTAGAGTGTTCATATTATAACATATTTAAATTAATTTTGTATGTCGACATTTTACACCAGCCTATTATTGTATATTAATTCGTTATTTAAATAACTTTGCTTTTCGACTTATCAGACTTTTATACACAGAGTAAACAATTATAAATGTATTCTTACATTTTATTTAATATTATATACTATCGAGTGAATTAGAAAAACAAGTAATTATTTCTTTTATTAATATTACCATTAAATCAGACACTCATGTGTATAATTTTGACTTTAAATGTTTTAGAACTCCAATTAATGAAATGCACCAGTAGCAATATTTTATCTCGTTTGCTGTTAAAAAATTACAATGTAATTAATTATAAAATATCTGAAAATCAATTTCCAATCTTTAGCATATCAGGTTTTAAAGGCCCCCGAATAATTATAAGTATAACTAAATATTAACCAAATGTTGTAATAGGTTAAATTGGTTTTAATTTTAACTAAGAAGTAGGAATTATTTTATTCTCTTATTTTCTTTTATCGTGTTAAATTGTAAATTGTTTACATACTTTATTTTTGCACCTCCCTCAGAAGTGGACACAACATTTTTTCGATATAAAAATGATTTGAAAAAAAAATACAATTAATTAGTCAAAGAAGTAGAAAAGTAAATTATATTTTACAGAAAATATATATGAAATTAAAAATATAAATTATAATTCACTTTTTAACATTATTTTATTGGATAAGAATAACGAATCGATGATAACGAGTTTTTATCTTGTCAACTCGATGATATAAAATTAATATCTGAGAACCTTGAAAATGTTTTATACAATCCAATATGCGAATGGATTGTGTTACATGGTTGTTTTAGATTAAGAAATCAAAAAAAAAAAAAAATGTTTAGTGAATATAATTTTAATTTTTATATTATAATAAGTGTATATAAGCTATACAGCTATATAATTGATTTTAATGACTAATACCTATTTAATGTATACTAACTATACTGCAAGAATTAAATATGCATTATTTATATTAAAATTGTATTTTAAAAATGCTGCAATATACATTACAAGTTGATATAATAGTTTCATATGATACAATCAATGGTACATTAGTACCTCGTTTATGATGGATCTATTTAAATATTCAATTACGCATCAAAATATTGTAATATATATACTTCAGATTTTCAAGCAATCTTATGCTTATAATTTATTAATTATGTATTAAAAAATAACCATGAACACTATCTTATCAGTAACTTTTTAAAGAATTATAAAAATTAAGAAATACAAAAAAAAGTACTGGTGTAGGTATGCATAATATAATAATATGACGTATACAGTTATTAAATTTTTTAATGTAACAAAAAATTAAAAATGCTAAAAACAGGTCTCCACTCAAATTATAATAAAATCAATAATAATAACAATAAGCACACAGTTTCTGTCATGTATCTGATTTTTTGGAACATTGAAATAAGTATTGTCATTATTATTGTATTTGAAATATGCTTTTTCATTTTCCCGCCGGCGGTATATTGAGACGAATTACATTTTTATTATTTCTCTAGAGGCGTATACAAATGCGTCGTAGTACAGCCCACTACTGTGTGACTGCAGTATATCATGTGTATAATGTGTAGACTGTAGAGTAGTATTACATGTATGTAAAGCGCAATCGGATCCGAAGCGAAATCGATTTTTGCCGTTTTGTCATTTTTAACCCGTACTCGTATGTACACATGAATGTATGTAATATTTATGTACTTATGTATGTATGTATGCGTTTGAATAATAATATATTATACTCGGATTATATTTCGATGATGTACCTAAACACACGAAAGCAGTTTTTTTTTTTATTTCACCATCAGGTACGTATAGATAAGTGTTCTGCCATCATGAAAATATATGTATTTATGTTAACCACGTTTATATATATATATAGGTAATGTTTATTACATCGTATATATAATTTTGCATATATATATATATTATCTATTTTCAATTTTCAATTTCCCTGTGTATATAAATATATAGTCTGGCCGTTGGGGACTGCAAGTGGCCAGCGGGGTTTGATGGAAGTTATGTCTGATGAAGGAGTGTGCGGAGTGTAACGAGAAGGAGAGGTAAGAAGACAGATGGTGGAGAAATATATTATTCCCATTCGATGCGATGATGATAATAATAATAATAATAATAAACATTTTATTATCATACACACGTTATTTTTATTTTTTTTTTCAAATATCCCTTTAAGCCTATTTAGTGTTTACATTGACCGAACGCTGTCCGATAACGCCTCGCCGGGGACCCGAAGCACCGCACAAGTGTGCTTACACATACACACACACACACATATATGTAATATATATATTATATATTATGTTATATTATATTATGTAACTATACGCCGCTCGCGGGCACACACACTCGCAACCGCGAGTGGTATATAATATACACCTACCTCGTCGTCACCCCCGTACAACGCCGTTGAAAATATCACCGCTTCTAAAGGGTTGACGGGAGCGGGCGACCGGGGCGAGAGAGTGTAAACCACGCCGCTCAGCGTGAGAGACCGTTAGTGTATTCCTGGCATCGGGCGATAAAGGCGGTTGGCCTGGAACGCCGAGATAACGGTGGCGGCCCAGAGGCGGGTCGCGCCTTTATATAGACTATAGATACACACACACACACATATATAGATACTATATATAATATGTATACAGTACGAGTTACCGATATACTTGCAGCATACATTATATATATATATATAAATAAATACCTACCGAGTAGTATAGGGGTTGAGTAGGTGGGTGGACGTTTGGCGTTGGTGCGAAGGCGGTGAGGGTTACCAGAATTAAGCTCACCTCAACACGACGTCAGGTAGTAAATTAAATTCGTCCACCTCTCCCTCTATCGCATACATACATACGTATATATATATACACGTATATTATATATATATAGAAAGAGAGAAAGAGAGATATATAGATAGATATATATCCTCCTCCGGCGGGCACCACTCGCGGAAGTCCTTCCATTATCATTTTTTTTCTCATTCTTTAATTCCCTTTAACAGATCGCTGCTACCGACCGATAAGCATTTATATACATATATATATATATATATTATTTTGTCGTGGGTCCTGTAAATCTTGGAACTGTGTTTCTCCCGCACTTTCACCCCCGCATTTATACCGATACCGCCGACGACGAACGGGTGTCTACCCGGTATATAGAGTTATGTCAATACCGCGTCGCCGTTGTTATCAGCTGGGTTCGGTTTGGTTTTTTTTTTTTTTTTCACTCAGCTCGATTCGTATTTACGTTTGTGGATCTCTCTCGCACTCGCTTGTCGAGTCGTACTCACGACTGTTGTCGTCGCCGTCGTCATCATTATCGTGTAATACAGAATACAGGCACCTGCTGTAATATAGTACTATATGATATTATTACTGAAGGTTAATGCGACGCGACGGGATTTATTATATTATTATCATTATTATTATCGTCATCATCGTCATCATCAACCCCGTACACACACTGTTTGTGCTTCCAACCCAAGTTCCCGGTCGCCAATCGTATTATCTGGTCCGCCGACAGTGTACTTAGCACACATAATAATGTACACATGATATTATATACATACGTGCGATCATTGGGACATATTGTATGCATGGCGCGTTATACCTTTACCACTCACTCCATCCTTTTACTCTCGTCAGGGGGTGAGTAGAGCTTTTGTGTAATATATAGGACGAATTTGTTATAGGTGTCCCGCATCTGATCATAATATGTAGATACTTATATAGTTATGACGACCGAACAGTTTGAAAAAAAAAAACCAATCGCTATATAAATTATAATGTTTAATACATTGATGTGCGGGATTATCGAAATTTGGTATTCCATACCGAAAACGTACTACCTACTGGCTACTGCGTTTTAGAATTCGTTACCTATGTAGTGGTGGCACATGTAACAATAATATAACATAATATTAAAGTCCGCCGAGCAATCCGAGAAAACGAATCTTTAATGTATGTTATTATATAAACACGTTAATTATATATAATATAAATACGTATATAATACGCGTTCATTGTCCAAACTGACCGAATAATATCCGAATAAACCACCTCATTATATATCTATGATACCCGCCGTTTGCACTTACCCGATTGAAACTCGTCTAATTATATTAAATTATTATTATCGTGGTAGATTAAAAGGACGTTATACCACCGTCTTACAATAAGCGAACAGCAAATTTGCATTCAACAAAACAAATTTATTGTTGATATTTTAAATAACATTAGAGTGTATTGACCTATGATTGACCTTAAAGGTAAAATTATCTGAGTGTTCTCTCTTTAGTGTTTTACGATGTTTTATAATTTCTAAGCGAATTATGATAATTTTTTAATATTGATAACTTTACATATTATTCGCGTAGCTCGCTTAAAATTTAAAACATTGTATAAAAAACCAACGTGACCTTTAATGTTGATAGGCAATAACAATAATTAATAATTAATAAGTAAATTCACTCTCGTGTATACTTATTGTTAACAACACAAAATTGAAACTTCCGAACGTATACGTTTTAGTATATTATATGTTATGGTGCGTTAGTTACACGACGGGTGCGACGTCCTCTTAAAAGCGTCTTGTTCTTGTTAAATATGATGCGTCATATAGCAATAATAATGTAACATCAATATCGTTTGGAAATCGACCATTAGCGAAAAACTACGTAGTGTGCAAAAACACTATTTTCGCATAATTTCGTCTGTACGCCCGAGGGTCGTCGGCCGTGTTATATTACACCGTTTGGTATGCCACATTATAATATAATATATTGATATTGGTCTGACTATGCTGCTCGTGTAGTTGTTCTGGTTATTTATACATATAATATATATTGTGCTATAGCTGTTGACCGACGAGCGATAATGAAGCTTGATGATATACCGTCATAGGTAATAATAATATTATAATGATTAGGTATACTTTATACAAATATTGACTCGGTCACTCGGAATCGCAGTTCAAAGTTTACAAACACGTCTCGTGTTACGTCACGCCAATCGCAAATAATTTTCGAAAAACAAAACTCCACGACTCTGTTTTGGAACTCATCACTATTAGTCGTACACTACGTACTCGTATTGCAGATTTTCAGATAACGATATATTATTAATATAATTAAATGTGCTCTGCAGTTTTCAATCAAGCGCTTCGTGGGAAGCGTTACGATTATAATATTAAAAAAAAAAAAAAGAAAGAAATCAACCTCACAGCAATGTTTATATTATTATTTTATGGTTTGGTTTGTGCGTTACAGTTGTAGTTGCGCGTGGCTCTCACTCGCTTGCCCATAGCAGAACGGTGTTCCGCGAGCTCCGGCGAATATTTATCGTACACGCGTTCTACGTATTTATAATTATTATTATTGCGATTATTATGATATTATTACTATCATTATTATTCCGTTTATCGCGTACGACTCTAATATTGTGGTTAATCTGTTGACGCATCTAGTGGTCTTAGATGGTATCCGTACATTGTATGTGTCACGCACATATCGCGCTCAGTTGTCGATTGAATACGTTTTCAACCGTACCGACACAAACCACTATTGAATTGGTCTGGCGCTCGTAGCATATCGCGAGAGTCGTTGTTTTTGATTTTTGTATTATTATTCTGTTGTTTTTTTCGCTGTTAAACTTAGAGATTTGAATATTCTGCTTTTCGAATTAAAAATGGTGAAAGTGATCCGACATTCAATCAAAAACATAAGTAAGCTATATGGTTTTTAATAAATTGTACAGTTAAGTTAAAAAAAAAAAAAAAAACAATCGATTTTTGTTTTTCAAATACTAATTTGCATGCGGTATCATGATAATATTATAATTTATGATCATTGACATCAGATTAATATTATTACTATTATCATTATTATTTTTATAATATTCAATTAGATGATTCAATTATTTTTGCTTAATCAACAACAAGAGGTTTGTTTGTACATCTCATTATCTCGAAAATGAAATGTTTACATTACGTTTTATTTTTGCTTTTTTTTTTTTGTTTGACTACGATTTATTTTATGATACTAAGTCGTTACAGCTGGTGGCGTGTTTTAACAATATCGTTAAGGTGTAAACAAAAACACTGATTTTGAGTTTATAATCGTTAGATCGTTTTATATAACTTACTTATTAAGTATAAAATATGTAAAAATATAAACACATTTAATCATAATTCATAATAATTAATTAACGGCATACATTAATTAGTAACACGAAATGGAATGAACTGTTAATATGTAGGTAATATATTTTTATTTATCTCGTATTTAAAAAAATGTTTGTATAAAACGTGTTATATTATAAATATAATATACATATTTAATCAAATAAGAAGTATAAATACAATTAACTACGAAAAAAGGATTATAACCGATAGTTATATAATTGCATTTTAGTACTAACCTATAGTGTGAAAAATATTGTCAAATATTTCTTATTTGACCATTAATTTACATTGTATACTTAGTATTTATTTAATGAATAAATATAATGAATAATGTATTGTTAACTAGAGGTACATATGATTTTTAATTTACCTCGCGTTTAATTCAATGAATATCTCTCGAATAGCGGAAGTCAACATTTTTAATTCATTTGTTTAATTTATAAGCGTTATACTGAGAACTTGATACTACACTCCTTATTACGTTAGGATGTGGAAAATTGGGTGCATAGTTAATTTTAATTGTTAGACAGACCAAATCGAAAAAAAAATAATAACTATAATGGACTCGATAGGTAGGTGTATATAATATATAATAAAGTCGATTATTAATATTGATTTCGACAACCGATAAACTTCCCGCTGCTAGTATATCACTGGGAAAAAACTGATAAGTCAGGTGGAAAATATCACCGGCAGCCGGCCGAATTCCAAATGCCACTGATAAGATTTGACCGATTATAAAACGATATAAATTATTATGCTTCGAGGTCGAGTCAAGATAGGGAGCCATAACTCTGATAACAATCATCAATAATAATTCTATAGATGTAATATTTTTAAATTGTGTTTGACTTTTGCCTAACAAAACGTAGTCGGATTTCCAATCAAAAACCTTTCTCTATTTCAATGAAACATCTCATGAACAAAATAAGTAATAACTGTACGTATTATATTATAACGAGTAACAACTTATACAATTTAGTAGGTAGGTACCTATATGCGTTTTCCGTCAAACGACATGAAAAAATTAACTTTAATTTTATACGATTAGTCCGAAACCTATAATATTTAAACCTGTATTTATATAATATTATTGTATATCATATATGACGTGTATAAACATATTATTGTCGATCGATTTAATGAGTATTCAGTTGTAATTGAAAATCAATGATTTCGTCCGTATCACAAAATTATGAATAGATTTTTTCTCATAATTCTTTTAAGTATTTTTTTTTTTTTTTTTTATGAGTAATCGTTAAACAACTTCTACACAAAAATCCAACATTTATTTAAAATAATCTATATTATACGCGACTGTGGTGCGTAATACTCTCTCACACATACACAAATTATAATATATAGTGTACCTATACCAATCGCGTTTTGACGTGAGATAGTCTCCCACTACATTTCATTTGTAATGGCCACACACAAAATCCATAATGCAACTAAACTCATTTCTCCGTCCAATACACCATACACCATTTTAGTAGGGTAGATAACAGTTAGATAACTGACGTTTTATCTGTGCGTTCCTTGCGCGCTGCTACGGCGATAATACATTTATGTGTGTGAAAGGATTCCAACACGGTAAACAGGAGATTGGGATCAGATAATAAGTATTTATTAGCGTCTCCGAAGAACCAACTCATAGTTTCTGTCTGTAATTTTTTGAATTTCCTGTTATAACCTTAAACTCAGGGTGTTCGAATAATGCGCGTAAAATCTAAAGATTATATTATTATAAGCATTTAAAGAGAAACCCATTTCGTTTTTCCTGTTATCTGTGAATTCGATAAAAAATAAATAAATAAAACACCATTATATTTTTAATGTTTCATAGTATAATATTGTTATAAGAACTCGGTTTTGTGTATGTGCATCGAATATTTTTACGTCGAATAAATCATTGACCCTAGAAATGTATAATATCGTCGTTATATATCCGCATTCGCCAAAAGCACCTATATATATACCTACTTTTTGTGCTCTTTTTTAAAATAAATTCGTTTAGATTTTTTTCTATTCATTATAATCATGGTTTCGTTCACGCGTGGGTGTCACGATCATGAGAACTAACGGAATTTTGAGATTAAAATAAATGATAACTTATTTTCCAGTGTAATACATGTATATTATTATTAGTACTAAACAAACAAGTAATTCAAAATGCAAATATTTTAATTTAATTTAAATAGGTACCCACATAATATATTAATATGGGTGTACTGCGAGTCATAGGCATAACTTGGGCAATTTTTATGGGGGGCAAACTTTATTTTATGCCGATATACTGTATACTAAAAGATACTTGGTGACTAAATATTCCTAGTAAATACATTTTACAAGATATCAAGGAGGGCAGTTGCCCTCTCTCGCCCTCCCCCCAGTTTACGCCTATGTACTGAGTAATAGTATCATAATATTAGATAAAATATAAAATATTAATGGCATCAAAAATTTAGTTAACAATTCACTTTTTTATTTTGTTATATATCGAAATAATATTTTTATTTGTATAAGGATTACGAATACAGATATTACATTTATATTTTTACAGTGAATATTTGAGTGTTATTTCCTCATTTATTATGATATGTTAATCGGAGTTTGATAAGAAAAAATGTTCGTATAGAATTCGAATTATTCGACAATTTATTTACATATCTATAAATGTTTACAAATTACAATTAATGAATATTAAAAATATTATTGAACAAAAATAATAGTACAATAATAGGTACCTATACTAATAAATTTGTCATATATTTCAGGGTTATTTAAATTAATTATTCATTTACTAATTGCACCTACTTTGATAATATCCATTCGCAAATACATGTTAATATAAGTCTATATATATACCTTAATACTTAATGGTATTTATTATATTATCAAACGCCGCAAATGTTTCGCCTTGTCAAATATTTAATAGATTTAATTATACCATCAATATATTGAAGCCTTATATTTGTTTAATGATAGGTTATTGACCACGGTGAAACTAGATACAGAAATAATATCGTATTCAATACAAACAGGGTCGGTCACATTTACGACTGACTGTATTACTAGCTGAGTACCTATATCTAATATTAACGAACCGACAAACTTGTATAAGTCTAAAAATTCTCCTGCATCTAAAAAAATAAACAATTACCTAAGCAAAACTAAATAGTAGCGACCTGATTACGCAAACCGCATATCATTTGCGTGTGGCACGTGTACGTATAATATTTATGTTTGTATAAATATATTGTACAATGTACATTGTACATATTATACATTATATATTATGCGTAAGTGTGCAGTCTCCACGTAACATACACAAATATTATAATGATAAACGCTGAAAAAATGTGGTGTTAACCGATACTCTATAAATATCGTAAACATGCCCAAATACGTAAGATATTATACAAACAAGGTGTTGACAAAGTTTAAAACAACTTTTAAACGCTCTGCATTTATATTATATAATAGAAGCATTTTTTTGTGTGAAGTGTGATGATTATTGGGAGTGTGATTGAAATCGGCGTCCTTAAATGTATGGTTCCTATTTTTTAATAATATAAATTAATACGCATAGTTATATAAAATATTATTAAAAATTAAATTACTTTATGTTTAGAGGGCCAGAGGGAGAGGGTTGATGAAGTCGATCATTATATTATGTTACACCTGATTATAAAATTTTTTTACAACTGAAATTAATAGAAGGTTTCAGTAATCTCCAGATTTTTCATTGGAATAAAATTATATCCCTGTCTTACCTATATATTTTGCCTATATTATTGAATAGCTGTATAGTGTATAGGTATTATACGCATTAAATATATTATTATTATGATGTATTTTAATTTTTAATCGTATTATACGACTTTAACGTTTCTTCTACCACCATGGAAACTTTTTTGACGACGATGAAGATGATATCCTTCGCTGGAATCATCATGCATCATCCCATCCTTTATACAGACAGACATAACTTTTATTTTAAGTTAGGCAAAGTTTTTGTACCGGTCTTACGTATTCATATCGCTTTAAACGTCACAACATAATCTGCACCATGCTAAAAACGGCAATTTTATCGATGAAAAATAATTTTTGACAAACTCAACGACAAGTGGGTAAGATGAATGTTGATTATGTAGAAATATGTGTAAAAATATCACAAATTGATTAATATTGTAGTATATGACAAACCATCGTGAACGCATATAATATAAAATCGTATGAATAGTTCTATAATAACACACATTTATTATTATGGTTGCATTGACGAACAACAACCTTATAAACTATAGTACAATGATTTGAGTAAATATTTTTTAAAAATTATTTTTCCATTATTCGATGATGAATACATAAAATAAAAGAAAAAATGAACGATGTGTAAATTTAAAAATATATACAGTCATACACGTTCGTTATATTTATTTATTCAAAGTCCTTTAAATAACGTATATAACCAAAGTATATTACCAAAAAAAAATGAGAGAAGGCGACAATTAGAAAATCTGAAAATGTGATACTATTAGTAAAATAATTAATGAGTATACATAAAACAATAATTTGCGAACACAAAAATAATTAAATGACGAATAATTAAGAAAGCTTTATAAAAAAACATATTGCGGGGTAAAACAAAGAAGTTTAATACTATGGAAATTGTATTCTTTATTTGCTTTGTTTTAAAAAAACTCACGATAAAACATACTTCTATTTTAATCTGTGACAAGGAACAAAAGATCTGGATTTCGCAGTGTATATGTAAAAGCAATACTGGGAAATTAATTCAACGTAAAGTAGGACCTATATAGGTATCTATTTGTCATCTCTCTTCTTGTTGTTCTTCTAGAAAAACGCAACCAATCATTACAAAGAATGATTCATTAAGCATACTCACTTTATTATTCTTTTCACTTTATTATTTTTGATTCATTTTTTTTTTTTTTTATGTAAGGATATAATAGTTCATAATAATAGGTTTAGATATGTGGTGCGAGTCAGAGCCACAATGATTTGAAAGTGATAATAATTATTACTATTTAATATAATAATATTTGTTAAAAATTGTCCAAGTATATATATTATATATAAATAATATTAGACTAAATACTACATAATATATTTATTTAAAATAATATTATGACCCAATATTTATTTTTTATATTTTGTATAAAATCATTAAAATAAGAGCTATTATCCTTAGTACGCATTAAGATTTAAGATAAATAACTGAGAAACAATAAGTACATCTTGTCTTTATTTTAATTTTAACGTGTCAAAACTTTTAAAAATCACCAAGGTAAAAACGATAAATCGTGGCTCATATTAAAAAAAGCCTGTATCGCTACAGAATTTTTTTTAACTTTACTATTGTGATTAAAATCAAAGTATTTGAAAATATATCCACTTTGAGGGTTATTAAAGCCGAAATCTAAAAAAATATCTATTTTATTATTACAGAAGGATAAAAATGTTGCGAACGCTTTTGGCGAATCGCCCTGTTTTAAATTTCAATACCTACCTATATTATTAGGTAGGTACATTTTGGTACCTATCTTATATTATGTATATAAACACATCCCCCGACAGAAAAAAAAACGCGTCCGGTCGTCGTCCCTCTTATTCGCAACAACATATTATATTCCGCGACCAAGTCCAATATATAACGCATATTATTATCATTATTATTATTACAGGACTCGTTTCTATCGCGCGCGCGAGCTCGCGTCTCTCTCTCTCTCTCTCTCTCTCCTCTCACACATACACGAGCGCACGGCGGACAAGTATATAGTTAGTTCCGAGCTAATTACAGAGGGTTTTGTCACGATTCGATTATCGCGTTTGCGAAGAGGTACCTATACATATATACTTACACTACATTATAATATATATATATATATATGTATAATATACGTTACATAACAATGTTGCGGGACCGCCGCCGCCTCGTCGTAATCTCTCGTACGTATCGGCGGCGGCAGCCCGAAAACCGTTGACCGATATCGGTCGTCGGCGATCTCCTCTCCTATCGTCGTCGCCGTCCAAGCATATACGCACAAGCGGACGACGTAATATTATGTATACACAGCGTTTAACAAGTGCGCGTGGACACAAGAGGAGTCGTCGCTTCTCTCGCCCCGCGAAACCGCACTGCTGCCACGCCGCCGCCGACCGAATACGCGCGCAGAAATTCGAAAATTAATGTGCGCCGCCGCGGTTATCTACGGACGCCAACACGCAATCGGCAAAACGTGTTTCGTATACCTCTATGTATTATATACACACGTATATAATATATAATAATGATAAATACATATACGCTCAACTCCTACATAATATATAATATAAGTATATATCCAATATGCCTCCCGACATGACTGTTTTACACGACCGCAATGCATATACTTACTATGTGTATACCTAATAGACGGTGGAGTGGCCAGACGTTTTAGTATTTAAAATATTATACACATTGACGTTTGGGGTTAGATTTTAAAATAATATTATAATTCGTTAAGTATAAAATTATGTATAAATTAAATTTATTATGAAATGCATATCTATACTAAGACGTTTAGTACGATATTTATCAAGAAAGCTCGAACACTGTTCCTCATAATACTATAAACATTGCAAATTTGAGATTTCACCTATCATATCAAACTACTTAGAGATTTATACACGTACCTATACAGTATTATATGTATAAACCATAACAAAACATCTATCCTTAACTTTAAGTTTGATAACATTTTCACTGTTGATATACTCTTATTACCTATATACACATATAGTATGAAGTTGTTAAGTAGGTTTTTAAAACGCTTTGAAATTTGAACATAAATGTATTGTTTTATTTGCACCCCATTTCAGTGGTTTCCAAATAGTAAAACCTTAACTTTGAATGCTCGTCGATTTCATAAGAATATTATTATATATTATCGATGAACAATCGTTATCATATTATCATGTATAAACTGTCTGTTTTTTTTTTTTCAGTAATTAACGAAACCGTCTGTACATGAGTGTTTAAGTGGAATGTAGGTACCTTATTTAATATTTGTTTTGAGTTAGTATTTGGTTTTCTTTACGTAACGATTGTCCGTGTACAGTGCTACGGCTTTTAAATTCCAAAACCGTTATTGGGTATACGGCCCATCCCTCCACGAGGTGCTTATCTTCAACTCACTCGGTTCGAGATATAGAACCACGCTTAAGTATATCTCGTACGACTACTTAAACTGGTATCCCATACTATGCTACATATTATTTTACATACTAATACGCATAATAATAACAATATATAATAATATATTATATTATACGTTCATTATAATCTTTATGCGCCTATACATAGATAATGTGTATATTATTTGATGGGTGATTTAACATGCATACACGACACACTATATGGCTTATAATATTATTATAGTTTATGACAGGATAGTACACAATAATATCACGGAACCTTCATTGTATCGTACGAAATGTAGATCGTATATTATTATACCT